>OMKZ01014814.1:0-12596 GCA_900302535.1 Neoniphon sammara | reverse complement strand
TATCAAAAAAAACAAAAAAACAAACAAGCAAACAAACAAAAAATAATGCCACTAACAATATTAGGATGTGGGAGTCTATTCAGCTAAGTACAGGTGTGCACCGTGATGTGTGCCGTGTGAATGTGTTTACATGGCTGCACACACACATACACACACACACACACACACACACATACAGACAGGCCTGTACGGAGCTTATAGATTGCTGCAAGCGTGTTTATCATTTCTATGCACACACCATGCAGTCCCACGTGCACTCCTCTGAGAGTGTCCTCCCCTGTACCCCTTCTATCTCCCTCTGGGAGTCTTGGCACCACCACCATACTCCCTATCCCTTTTCCTCTACCCCTTCACACTGCGGTAATGCTCTTCTGTTGTTTTCCCATCCTCTCTTAACCCGTTCATGCATTCTCATGGCTTCTTCACTCTCTTCTCCACAGATCTCCTCTTATTCCCTCGTCTTTCCCCCTCTCCTCTCTTAATATCTCATATGAGGACGATTGGACAACAACCCACACAAATTCACCATGCCCCCCTAAAGATCTGGCTGAAGATATTGCGGCGTTTATTTAATTATAGGGGATTTTGTGTTTTTGTTTTACTGTCATTCTGTGGCATTTGCTCTCTCTGTGTGGGTCGTTTTGTCCGTAAGCAGGTTTCAGAACCAGTTATTTGTCGACGTGATAAAAATTACTTGTGTTGTAGTGGCCGGCTCTGAGAATAATAAGGCGATTGTGTTCACAAATAGTCTAAAAAGTTGTGGTGTTTGATGGAGAACAATACTGTTGTCCATTTTCATGAGAATTCCTTACTTTATCTTTCTTTTTTTCCCCAGATGTAATGTAGATACTCTATTATCAGATATTCGGGACAGAAAATCTCTAGGAAAGCTGGTATCCAAAGTGTTGATTTGTTCCTTCATTTGCTGTTTGGCTTTTTATTAGCTGACGTGTGTTTGTTACTTACGTTTCACATCTTGATGTGTTTACTGTGACAGCTGGGCAATGTCGATATTGTATTGATATCATCTGGGATTTTGGCTGTTGTAATATCGTGATATGGTGTAAGTGTTGTCTTTCCTGGCTTTAAAGGCCAGGAAAGACAACAATTTTCTTAACTTTGCCTCTGAAATTTTCTGAAATTTGCCTCTACCTGCCTGGTCACATCAACACTATTAATGATTGTTTATGAAAAATCTTGTGTGTAAATATCTTGAAAGCACCACTAGTCATCCCTACAATTTTGTCACAGTATTGAGTTATTCAGTCAAAAGTATATTTGATTTTGTCCATATTGCCTGGCCGTATGTGCTGCCTGCTACTTTCATTTGACATGAATCTTCATTATTTGATGATGTGAGCTTTTATCATTTATCATATCAAATGGTCATTTGTTATTATGTTTTTATTATTAGATGTGATCATGGCAAAATGAAAATGTCCTTAGCAGTGGTCTCTGGTAGTCAAAGACTGTGAGTGCTAAGGCTCAGTGAATGACATGTACTGCGGTTTTGAATCCAGGCTGTGACCTTTGTTACACATCATCCCATGTAGTTTTCTGTCTCTCCCTCCCATGTCTCTTATGTATTTCTGCCATATTCTGTCCTATAAAGCAGAAGATAATCGGTTTGAAAGCAAAGGGACGGAGCTGTGACTCATGTTCTAGTTAGTCATCTGTTAACTGTTTGATGTGAGAGCCGCCTTTCAGCAGCGGCATGGGCTGGCTGCAGTCTATACACATCCATGCATGCACTATATGTAGTGACGCATACACACACACACACACACACACACACACCTGGGAGTATATGTTGGCTTCACCCAGGCAGACATTATCGAGGACTGGCTGGCTTCATGTGCCACTTTGCACACACGTGTTAACAGAGTGGGGATCTGTTCAGTCTGTTTCTCTGCTGTCATGTCAAGTTTGGTCCATCAAGACAAAATCCATGAAGCTGTTGTTATATATCTACCTGGAGCACTTGATATAAGGGTTTTCTTTATTACACTGGTTATCTGTTTCAATCAAAGTGATGAGAGAGTGAATTCATTCAGAGGGAACAGAGAGAATCAATTACAATACTGTCATGGCCCGTCATGTCAAATCGGAGAGACTGTAATGAAAGCAATGAAGCGGGATACTTTCATGTCTTTTAGAATTGATCGAGTGATATCTGAATTGAACAAAGTCCTTCATTTGCTTTAAAGGCGGTCCTGAGTTCTCGTCTGAAAGGCCAGTTTCAAATGCTTTCTTTCTCCCACTTCCATTTCTTGTTAGTTCAGGATTTCATTACCTCCATCCGTGTCTCCAGCTGCAACGCGTATCTCCAATGTCTGTTAACATTTCTCATGCACTGCGATGCATGAACAGGGGCTTTATGAGGCCCCTTCCTGAAACTGACTGGTCATAATGTTTATTCTTTTTTATTGTATAATGTACTGGCAGTGAGTTATTTGAAGAATTGATATCCTTAGTGAAATTAAAACTTATTACTGAACATTTTTTTAAGTTTTTGGCCATCTTGAAACACATTTTTATCTGTTTTTGAGAATGTAATCTATAATTATTTGCATTTTGAGCTATAAAAATCAGGAGCCTGGGTGTTGTCATGGAGGCAAATGAAAAAATAAATAAATAAATAAATAAAATCTGGGGCCATTGCATTACTGCACTCCTTGTGTATCCTGCACCCTTATTGCCTCTCTGTACTCTAATATCCAAATGATCCTGATCAGTTCTGAAAAAAAGAAAAAGAAAAAAGCAGAGTACTTTTAAATCACCTTTTTCACCTTTCTCACTTAAATCACCTCCATCACCTTGTTTACAGGAACGGGAGACAGTAGCAGGGGTTCGCTTATACAGACTGACCTGTCACAAACCACAGGAGTAACATTTCACTTTCAGTGGGGCTCCTTTGAGATTTACTGAGTCAGCGCCAGGAATTCAGTGTCAAAGCATCTGGGTGCAGATTGAAGCATACTGTGGCTCTGTACCCACATACTGTGAATGTGACACGGTTTCCAAAGTTTAATCATGAATTCCACTTCTGATGGTGTTATACAGTATTTACATATCATCACCATCATCAAAAAGGAAAGGTAAAAAAGAAGTACTCCTAATTTAAAAGTTTAAACCTTGTTATTTTTCACCTTTATTTACTCAGTGCAGACTGATTGGTTGCATGTACACACTCGAGCACACAAATAAAAACATGGTCCATTTCCTTTACGTTTATGTACCAAGGGTAGGCTGACTCAGCAACGCCCTGCTTTAGTATACACTCATTCTGTTCACACAATAATGAGTCTAACTTGTTTAATTCCACAGCCCAGATTTTCAAAGCCAGTCCTATTATATGTTGTCATACTCACATTTTATTCAACTCTGTATAACTTCCTCACTGTGCACCAGATCCACATGCTGTTGGTCACTTGACTTTCCTCTACTTAGAGTAGAATAATGATTGTAGATGAAATTAAATTACTGTATATAGGCTGTCTGTAGAATGTTTTGCTCTTTCTTTGTACTCTATTTCATGTCTGGCTGACCCTACCATGTGTGTCAGTTTGTACTATATCCCACATGGAAATTAATACATGTACATACTATATGGCACATTGTATGTCCATATTAAAAACCCATATAAGAAATATTATCTAATTTGACACATTTTCATATGACCATATATGTCTAACATGTATTCTAAATACATTTGTCCTCTCCAGCTTTTTGAGTCACCAGCCACCACTGTCATATACTGAGCAGATATGAGTGCACATATAGGGACAATATGTTTTAATATATGCACACATGTAAGACAATATATATGGGCTACACATATCACCATAACCAAGTGGGGGCACATATGTTTGGTTCATATATGATGACATACACCAGTGGTTCTCAATCCTGGTCCTCAGGACCCCAAGTACTGCTGGTTTTCCATCCTGCTGGCTGGTTAATTGTATTCACCTGGTGTTCCAGGTGTAACCCAGTCCCTGATTACATGGTTAAAATGAACACCAGCAGGGTTGTGGGCCCCGAGGACCAGGATTGAGAACCACTGATATACACTATGTAACATATGACAGCATTTCTCTGGAAAAGGGCCTATATGTTCATATATTAGACTTTCGATATTCCGAGAAAGTTTCAGCCTCTCTAAACCACCAACACCAATACAAATTTAACATTTATTTGACTTGGCAAATCCAGTTCAGATCCTGATCCAGTTTTTCCTGTCTTCTCTCTTTTCTCTCTATGTTAACTGTAGAGTGCTACTTAAAGGTGTAATGTTTCATGTTTCTCTAAATTAAGACTGCGTTTATCATGAATCCTGTTTGCTCCTGTTGCAAAGAGGGTGTTATGGTTTGTTTAAAACACCAAAATTTGGTGGTTGGGTTGTTTGGACTCTGGGGCTGATCACAGGGCTCAAAACTGAAGAACTCCACCCAGCCACGATAAACAAGCGCACAACCAAACGTCAGGTGCATCCAGTTTAACCTGAGCTGTGGAGCTGCTAAATTGCCCGCATCATGACCTTGCTTATAGACACACCTGCAAGTGCCCGCTTGCAGCTTTGTTAACAACAGCCTGCACCGCCGAGATCTACTGTAGGATTCCCAGGACGCTTAACACGTAACACCTTTAGCGAGAAAGAAATCCAGTTAGATAACATCAGCAGTGCTGTTTGCTGTGGCTCCGTGAGCTTTTGGGCAAAGGCCAGTTGGTGCCTGTCTCCAACATGGAAAGGAATGTCTTACAAGAACAAGATCATTAAAGAGAAGGAGACTCTTTTGACTTTTCGCTGTCGAAAGAGTGTCTGTAAACGAGGAAAATACACTTGACACACCTTGAATAAATCACTTACTCTGACACGTGCACACCCAAGAAACCCTTCCATTCTGTACACACACATCAAACGATGCAGCCACCTCAATGTCACAGAAAATACATAAACACAGCAATACACAGTGTCCCCTGTTCCCCTCTGTGCCTCCATCACATCTGACAAAACAACCTGGGACATTACTTACTTACATAATGTAACACCAGCCTGCAAAAATTGTCTATCTGCTATCATGTCGCAGGATAAAATGTGTTTGCCAGGCCTTGCTGGTGACCCGTGTGCATCTTGTTTTACTTTCTTATGGCTAGCAGCACAAAACAGTTGCTGGTAATTTCTTCTATGGCAACAAACCAAAAGCAAACATGTCTGAAGCATGGTTCACTTTTGCTAAAAGGTGAGTTATTTTCTCCTCGCAGGGCTTCTGGGAAAATACGAGCGTGCATCCATTTAATTCAAAACAACAGGAAAAACAAGCCTGTGTTTAGAGACGGTCCCCAGGGACACGAAACCTTAGATGTAGTATAATAGTTAAGGGATGGTGTGTTTGCATAACTATTACAGGTCGGTTTAGAAACAGCAATATGACGTATGACAGAAAATTGAGCTGGATAGACAGAGAAAGAAACAGATCATTACATTTTTTGGGGTGGAGGGGCTTTTGAAAATTGACATTTTGTGTATTACTACAGATACACAGGTAGAGTCTGACAAAGAGAGAAAGAACGACCTAGAAGGAAAAATGAAGACAGAGGGAGATGGATGAATGCTAGTTATGCAACATATCGTGCAAGCAAATCATACAAACCAAATCACAAGACAGTCAAGTCTTGTCAAGTCAAATTTATTTGGAAGCACAGAAATGAAGCCGGAAATGAATATGAGCATGTCTGTGTACAAACCTGTGGACCGGTTAGCCAGAAGTGAGAAAAAAGGCCACATATCTTCAATTTGAAATCTTCAGTCTGAAACCCTTTGCTGCCCAAAGTGAGTGTTCAGGGTTTTAGGGTCTATTCTATTCATTCTGACTATAAAGTACTTCAATACATGAATCATATAACGCAGAATTATGTGCTGACTAAGAGCACATGACTCAAAACATTTATGCACAATTATGCTTTTTGGAGTAATAGTAAATTTTTTTTTTGAGAGAAAGTCACTGCACACACTTCTTAGCTGTGATGCCAGACGTAATCAAAAGTCCAGGAACGAGAAAGAAAGTTTTCAGCACACTCAGATCCATGCAGCCTCCTTTGTTCCAGTCCTGTGTTTGTTCTGTTTTCTTTTATCATTTCTGTTTTTTTGTTTTTGTTTTTTCACAGTGATAGTGCTGATAGACAGGAATGACGAGGAGAGAGAGGGGGTGACATGAAGCAAAGGTCATGGGTTGGAATTGACCTTGTGCCACTGTGGTAATGTGGTTCGCTCTCTACATGGTGAGCCACCGCAGCGCCCACTCCAGTCCTTTTTAATGGACTAAGCATCAGTACCAGGCATAACTCCTGTGTGTTCGACTGATAGACAAACTTAAGCGTTTCAGCTGACGTCAGGGTGAGTAGATTTCATTTAAAGGACAGTTTTCATTTTTGGGTGATCTGCTCCTCTAAAGAGTCCTTGTATCTTTAAAAAATACGTAATACCATTCTTTTCTTAATTTGGATTTCCTATGTCCCTGTAACAGCATCTGGAAACAACAAAACAAAACTGTTTTATGTACTGCTGCAATTTGATTCATGGAAACTAAGAATAGTGAAATACTGTCACCATATCAAAACAAATACATTGAAACGAAAATTAAATCAGGTTCTCTAATTTAATATCAGTTTGCAATCGGTTAACCACGCTTTCTGCACTGGTTTGTTTTACAAGGATGCACCCAGTGTTGTTTCAAGGCATTTTTAAGCAAACTTAGGCTACTTCTTCAGTCCCAGTTGGGAAAAATGTCTGGAAGCTGCAGCTCAAACCTCGCCAAACAGGCTGAAATCATCAAGGTTTCTCCAGATAAGAGGATTCCTGTTTGATTAAAAGTGAATTCTTTGGATGCCTGGAGGATGTTTGCCTGAAGCCTGCTCCATCATCACACAAACAATCAGTAATGAGATATTTCTTACGGTAAATAAGAGTAGAAAAAAAAAACTCACAGCATTTTCCTATGTTTCTGTAACAGCATCTGGAAAATGACCTTGAACTGTTGAAAAATGAATAAAAACAACTCTGATAAGCAAGACGAGGAGGAGGAGAGGAGAGGTTGACGAGGCCAGACAGGAGCTCTGAGATTCATCATTCTTTATTAAAGGTGGTGATGTAGAGGCATAAACTATGTTCCCAGTGGGTGGTTTGAATTTTAGTCTGGTATTTTCCTTTTCCTGACTCCTGGGAAAGGAAATCTCTTGATCTGAGAAATGAATCCTGGTTGAACCGATGCCACATTTGACAACACACCGAAAGTCCAGAATAAAAACAGGTAAACAGACTGGACTATATTGCAAATAAAGGCGGAGATAGACGTGGTATTTAGTTCTTATTAGCTTATGTGTTTGACCTATCATGGAATGAATGGAAAATTCTCAGAGGAGCCAAAACAAATTATCAGTTAACTTCAAAGGTAGTGGTTTGGTTATAAAAATCTCCTCCCCTCACCTTTCCCACTCCTGAGCGAGAGTTAAGAGCCCGACCTTTCCGAAAGTGAATGAAAACAACCTGGAAAAGTCAGAGAGAGGACAAACAGGAGCTCAATAACTTATTAACACATCTGTAAAAGAAACTGCCCCCACATTTACATCTGCAGTGTAAACGCTGATGGATTTGGTGCTTGACAAGACAAGAAACAGGCAGAAACAGACCAATCATGCTGCACACTTACTGTGATTTACAGAATAAATAGCAGTGCAGATACAAGTGGAGATTAAAGCCATTATTGGGCTATAAATCCCTCAAGAGCCAAAACAGTCGCTCCTCAACATATAATTTCCAAAGTGGTGGTTTGGTTTGATACCAACCCTGCTGGGTAAATATTACCCACCTTTATTATGAAGGTGATGAAATATATATTAAGGGAAAAAAAACAAGATGAAAAACTATTAGTAGAGTCTGGATTTGTGTTCTTTTCTTTCTTTCTTTCTTTCTTTCTTTCTTTTGATGTTTCAGTTACTGATTAATGCAGCTTGCATTAATCAGGTAATGTTTATGCAATTGCTCAACAGTTAGATGATTACTTTCTCTAAAATGTCATGATTATGTAAAGAACAACCTCTGTGAATCATTTCAATGAGCTCACATTGGTTAGAGGTACCACGGTCAGTTTTACTTGCATGGTAGCAAAGTGGTGGATGACTTCTGTTGCCATTAAGCTCTTCAGTTACAGACTTTAAGTGAAGGTGATGGCACTGCGTCGGCTCAAACCTGAGAGGTCCTGAGATGAAAAATGTCCCCTCGACAAACCAACCTGTGTTTTGTTTTCTAACATTTGAAATTGATTCAAGGGATATTTAGCCCTGGTCTGGTGAGAAGGTCATAACTTTTAGCCAATCTTTCCACTGGGACACACACACACACACACACAAACACCGCGGCCCTCCATCATCATTGACGGGAACTGAACAGTGGTTCTGAGCTTTTGGGGCCACTGGCACACATTAAGAGTAATGTATCCCAGTTTCACAATGCACACCCATGCTCAGATGCACACACATACACACACACACACACACACACACGCACACACACACACGTCAGCGCACACGGGGAACAATACAAAGCCTCTTCTCTGGGCTTTGGCCACACAGCAGCGTCATTAAGGCTTATTTTTACTAATAGTGAAGCAGTAACATGATACACACGCATGCTTCTGTGATTGAAGACACGGCCAACGGCAAAAAGAAAGGAGACCAAGGAAAACAGCGTGAGGGAACAGAGAAGCCAAAAAAACTGCACCGGCTGCCATATCCGATACACGGCGGTTCAGGACGAAATGAAGACGGGGGAGAAAAACACCAGCGAGTGAACATTTGATACCAGTCGGTTAGAGAGAGAAAACAAACAGCTGTAGTTTTACAGTAGAGTTAAAGTGGTGCTGAATGTAACACGAGAAGAAATATGAAAGGTGCCAATGAGATGCTGGAATGCTGCAGTGTGATGGATTTATTTCATGTAATAAATTATGGGCACATAAATGCAAGCAAGGGCAACAGACACACATAAACCATTTGACTGTCTGTCTGCATCTCTTTCTCTCTCTCTCTCTTTCTGTGTGTGTGAAAGAGAGAGAGGTACTGGTAGAGTTGTGGCAGTGGCCAGATGGCAGTGCCCTGCGGTCGAGAGAGAGAGAGAGAGAGAGAGAGAGAGAGAGAGAGAGAGAGAGAGAGAGAGAGAAGGAGCTTTCATTGCACTTCATGCTGTTAACTTCTGTCATCACTTTTCATGTCTCTTACAGGCAGGCATCTATTAAACTGTACTGTCTTAAGCCCTGTGTTTCTATTCCAGAGCATTAAAGGCTGTATTTGACTGATAGAGTCAACTCAACTAAACAAACAGTTTTTGTTATTTAGCCAACTGTACGGTGCAGACATGTTTTCACCAAGGCAGTGATGGTGAACTGATCATATGATTAACAGGCTGACAGTATCCAAACACAAACGTGACCAGCTGCACTGGTGGGAAAGTGATCAGTTCCCAGTCAAAAACAAGCACAGATATCAGCCGTGGATATTCAGTTCTGGCGGCCAAATTGTACGTCAGGGAATACAATCAGCTGTTCACACAAAGGGTTAGTTATGTCACCTGAAAACCCTCTGTATTTCATTCCAGTTTCAGAGGTTACATAGAAAAAAAAAGAAACAATCACAGCACCAGCGATCATCCCTAATTCTCTATATAAAAGAAAAGAGTTTGAACTAGTGTGGCTCTTTCTCTTCTGTGGTTTTACTCGGTCGGTCGATGAAGAAACTGGCCAGAAAAAAAGAAATACTGGAAAACAGTAAGTGGGTGGGTGATAAAGTATTGGAAAAGAGGTTATAGTAGGTATTTCTCCACAGTAGCAGCTGTGAAAAGGTCAAGATGCTAGACTGTTTTCAAAGATTTGATCGTGCACTTTAGAAAAATACCATGTATAAAATAATACTACTCTTAAAGCTGAATGAAGCACACGGACTGAGCCGACTACAGAAGCCAGCAGCCATGTGATGCTGGATCAACATGAAGGCTTTGGTGTGGTTAAAATGTGGTTTGTTGATGTTTCACCACCTACACACACTTGCTAAACAGAAGCTATTAACAGTATGGTGAGTGTTTCCCATCAGTGTTTGCTTTTGCTGGCAAGTTCAAGAACGCTTCGACTGTCAAAAGTATCGAACTCGTGACCTCCCGTTCTGTGACGGTCCCTCGAACCCTGACCCAGCAGCCAAGTTTTCATATTTGCAGCATGTGTCAGAAACATACCTGCCTTCAGGCTGACACCATCCTGCCAGGCTCTCCAAACCACAGCTCCTAGTGTGAATGTGTGTGTGTGTGTGTGTGTGTGTGTGTGCGTGTTGCCTATATGTGTGGAACAGATTATCCCGGCTCTTCACAGAGAAAACCTTAATGGCAGCTCAGTTCCTCAATTATAGCCTCCCGAGGCTTCACTTGGGAACTGAAATGCAATTAATACAGATGAATGCCTTTTACAAACTGCCTTATAGCACGCAGAAGACAGACGGCAGCTGCATGTCTGGACTGACGGAGACATGTCACTGCTGATCAAAGCATCAAGCCTATATGTGGGTTGAATTTCATGCATGTTTGAAACTTTTATCCTCAAAAAGGCTTACTCATACAGTTTGGTTTTGGTTCCATTGTTGACAGCAACGTTAACAATGAAATTCATGCGAACTTGGGTGGCACCAAATAACTGCCTCTCTGCTGGAGGGTGTGCCAATCAATAAAAGCAAAACGTGATTGAACACCACTGACCTAAATTAATCAAATACAAATGTGGGACAAAGTATACTGCCATGGTGTGGAAAAAAAACAAACAAACTGTAGGTGTGATACACCCTGTCAAATACTTAGAAGTGTTTGGTTTATTCCTTTAGTGCCAGATGGGCGGGGCTTAGATATTCTTGATCGTTTGGTCTAATTGGGTAAGAGCCAAACTTGTAGTTTTCCGTTGGTAGGCCTACTTTGACCTCAGGTGTGTGTGTGTGTGTGTGTGTGTGTGTGTGTGAGAGAGAGAGAGAGAGACAGAGACAGAGACAGAGAGAGAGAGCATTTGCCACACCTCAAGATATAGCATCAAACCTGACACCAGCAAAAAGTAAACCTTTTTTTTCTGTTAAGGGATAATAAAATGACAAGGCAATGATTTACAGCACCAAACAAAGTGTTTTGCAGTTGCAGCTGAAAGAACAAGTGAAAGACTGATGGAAAAAATCAGTTCCAACATGTTTATTCACCTCAGTGGAGTGAATAAGAAAAAACACATGGATGCCAAGGAGGAGGAGGGACAAATTGTAATATCTTCTGCAGCAGGAAGGAACAAGTTGCAGTAAACGTCTTAACTGTGCTACATGTACCACTTTTGTTGTCATAGTAGCATATTTTGAATTATCCAAAAATGTATAATACTAGGTTTTATTGTACGTTCAATCCACTTGAATGGATGTTTTTTGTCACATTTTAATGAGCTATCACATTATCTGGCAGTTGCTACAAGGATCTCAACACACAACCTCCATCTCCAGCATTACCAAATAGTGATCTTATTTTCATAAACGCGTCTGATGGCTGAGATGTTACATTTTCAAACTTTTGGACAAAAAAAAAACCTCTTTGTACTTTGAGGAGTTGTCTTGACTTTCCCCAGGAGAGCAGGTAGGATCTCCACCTGTTCCCAGTGAGACGAATCGGGGCGTACGATTGGCTGCGGTGTCACGGTTGCCCTGGGTAACCAAGGGGACAGATGACAGATGACAGTGGCTAATTGGAAAACTAATGAGGTCCAAAAACCCAGCCTGGCCCCTGGTGTGTGGATGTGGGAGAGAGCAACGAGGTCCAGAAAGGAGGACAGAGGGAGAGGTCAGGAGGATGCTAAAGAAACAAACAAACAAACATGCAAACAAACAAACAAACAAAAAACTGCCAAAGAACCAGCACAGCAACCCCTATAACATCTTAAACATTAAGAAATAAATTGAAATTCACACCACTTACACAGGGTTCATTAAGATACAGGGTTTATTAGTTTATTAGTTTATTAGTCTCATATTCAGTAGACTATTTGAGATTATTTCCTGTGCAGTTCCACCTGTCTTGAAAATTTGACAGTATTTTGAAATAAGGTAGAAATGGTAGATATTAACTGATTTGAGAGAATTGCAAACCATGACACAGAAGCAGCATCATCATACAGGTCATGGATCACAGACATATGCGTGCCCATCTTGTTGAGTGAATCTCTGCGTCTGGGAGACGTTTCCAAAACGCTGTGATGTGGATGGAAAGTGAAAGATACAAATACGCCGTTCTCAAACTTACCTGTGGACACAGCCTTAAGTATTAATCAATTAAGGGTAATATTCAGTTAATGGCCCATCAAACTGATGAGACAGAGAAAGAGCAAGAGGTGTGTGTGTGTGTGTGTGTGTGTGATCTTGTATTACTATCCTTCTTGAGACACCAACCCATCAAAGTACCTTCCATATTAGGACCGATGGACAACTTAGGACCAAAACCACGGTCCTAATAAGGAAAACCATTGCATCTGATAGAGAAT
>OMKZ01014813.1:22714-43790 GCA_900302535.1 Neoniphon sammara | reverse complement strand
AGTAGAGTCACACACACACACACACATACATACACACACACACACACACATACACACACACACACACACACACATTACAGAACCATACACACAAGTACACTTGGATAACACACGGTTTGACTGCTTTCCCTGCGATCAGCTGTGTGATAAAGTTCAGCTTCACTTTGAAGATTTGTTTCTCTGCCTGAAGAAAATCAGAGGAGGAAAGCGGTGTAAATTAACCACAGGCTAACAAAAGCAGCTCAAAAAAATAAATAAATAAAAGTAAAAATAAAAAATAAATTGTGGGATATCAAAGGGGAAGATACAGTCAAGGCATCCTGGTATTTTTCAAGTGGAGTTCACAGAAGTTAACTAAGTTATACTTGAACATAACCACACAAAAGGATGGCAACAGTATGGAGAAAGAAAAAAATTACAGTATTGAGGCAGCATTCTTTTTTTTTTAATATGGAGAGGACTCGGTGGAATTGGTATATCAAAATAGAAGGGTTTTTTTTTTGATAAATGAAAGGATGCATTTTCTGCCCTCCTTTATTCCTCTGCCTCTGTGTTCTACCTCTCTGCTACCTGAAAATAGTCCAAAGAGAAAGAGTTCTCCTCTCTGACAAGCGGGGAGCGGTTTGCACTCCTGTCAAGCTACAATGGAACAAAAGGTCGATGGTCTGTCTCCCGCGAGTGTTTCAGAGAAAAGGAATGTGTGTATTAGCTTCAGTGTTTGCATCAAATTTGTACTGCACATAGCAGAGGTCAGTTCATGTCCATAACATTAATAACTGGAGGTAAAGTCACACCTTTAGCATCTCTGGAATATATGCTAACATAACAACCGGTACAGGACAGATGAATGAGCTCGACATCATCTAAGGACTTCACAGTGATGCTTTGATGAGTGACCATTTATTATCTATATAATACACTCTATATATTACACAATATTGGTAGATACTCAGGATATATAGTAGTCTAAGAAGTGGAGTGCTGTTGCAGATGCAGGCCCTATTTCATTTGCCCTTGACTAGGCCCTGTGTTGCTTTTGTTATCCAGATAACAGCCAGATACGATTTACCCACATTTAATTTACACTCAGCCGCAACAATGTGTTATTCTTAGATGGACAGAAATCTGACTGCACTTTCTGGCACAAAACACAGAAAATCACATGCGTCATCATGACAGCAGACCCAACAAATTTTCCAGGAAATATTTTTTTTCTTTTCTATTCTTTTTGTTTTGTTTTGGGGGACGTGGACAGGTGATACCTCTTGCATCTCCTTGTACATGCTGTTTCTGCTTCCGCTGGATTTTTTCTTTCACTGGCACCAGTGACATAACTCATTGAGATTTAATGTCTTAGGTGGAGTATAGATGATGTACTGGCTTGTGCAGTCAGATGCATTTACACTTGATCAGATCGTGAACACAACGTGTCAAGACTCTTCTTGAAGTGATTTGAGAAATCAGATTTAAATCCAACCCCACTGTGTCTTGGATGCATTTATGCTTGGCCTTCTAGTTATTGGATACTGTAGCTATCTATAGCTTGCTATAGCAATCAGCTCAAGACACATACCATGGCTAGGCGTAAATAGGATAATATTGGGACATGACTATAATGAAGAGGAAAATAATTTACTGATAGTAAAGCCTGAGCACCATGCAGTCATCATTTTCAATGCCTCCTACTGCCTTCCACAGTCTGCAGAAGCACATACTATAGCCGAAAGAATATATTTTCAAAAATCTATGCACTAGTTGTCATCAGATTTAGGGCTGTGTGACTCTCCTCCTCTTCCCTTTTTTTTTTTTTTACAATAGAGAGAGGAGAAGAGTGTGAGAGGAGAACTGCAAGATAAGTCATGAATTGGAGGTGCTAAGTGGGGTTGGGCAGGAAAAGGGAAACCAAACAGCGCTGTATTGTACCCAACCAGCTGATGGAAGACCTCGGAGTTTTGCACGAGGCGTTCAATTACAGACACGCCGGTAGAGAGCACATGCACTCATGCATAAGCCGATATGCACAGAAAAAAAAAAGATGGTTAACAAGGTTTTTGTTCACGCTGAATGCCTTTTTGCACAGGAGTCAATAGCCTATGTCAATTACTACAGGGCAAAGATATTGATGCTGTTTTGTCAAATTGTCATCTAATTATTCCAAAACCCCACAGCAAGAGCACAGCTCTGGTCAAACTTGCAACTGAGAAGTAATAAGAAGTGGGTGTGCTGTATCTTGATTTGGCAGGATTAAAGGAAAAAAACAGTGTTGTTCCTTTTGTGGCTTATTTCTGTGCTCATACTTCTATTTTACATTATTTTCTGGCAATTCTCCATTGTGTTACTCTATTATTTGAAGGTCCTTTTTAATAATGTTATTCTGCTGCTTGCTACCATACAATCCCCCGGCACATTTGTGGTTTTGTAAGCTACAGCTAGCTGCAGTGCCTGAAAATGATTTTGAATTGTAGAGGTGCAAATATCTTCCTTGATGCATGTCAGGCGGGCATGACAGGCATTGTGACCAATACATCCTATTTTTTGGAAGATAAGACATCTATTTTCAACAGTAAACATCTAGAAAGGTTTTCCCTCAGATGCTGACATGAGTAATCAGATGGAGCTGGGGCAGATCTTCCTTCTGATAGGTATTTGAAAATTTGCAGCACAGGTGTGACGATTAATAGTTAGGGTTACATGAGAAATCGAACTTTTTTCATTCTATTAAGTTGGCACTGCTAATAAACAAAAGGCACGAGTAGCAGAAAATGATTTCCTCAGGTGCTTTAAACCATGATGAAGTTTGATACCTTGCAGCAATGGAGGAGTGCAGCGTCTGACGCCTGACTGCGCCGTGGTGACAGCACAGCAGGAAAATACATGATAATGAAATGACAGAGTATGAAATAGTGGTCTTAGTGAGCCCACTGATTAAGTCACAACATACTGCGAACTCTTCTACCAGTTATGAAAAAACATACAAGGCAACTTTTGCTCTAAACCAAAAAAGAGACACACCATCAAAAACTCACAAACATGGATTACAGATTGAGAAGACGCCTGTCAGCTGGATTGCGGACGCAGTGTGAATGAAACCAGCAGCAGATTGCAATGCGGCTTTAAATCATATGTTTTGGCATGTGGTGAGGATTGAACTACAGTCAATGGCAGCTGTGCAGAAAACATGGAGAAGTGAGCCAGAAAACGTAAACACTGCAATTTTCTTGGTTTCAGAGGAAGATGGTGCCAGCTGTTGTAGGGTAGTACCAATGTATCTGCTGTGGCCTTTACCGAAACAAACAAACAAACAAACAAAACAGAAATAGGATAGGATTACAAACTTTTATCACTTTGGGTAGATATAGTAAATCAAAATTACAGCATGCAGAAAATCCTGCACCAAAGACTGTTTCAGCCACCTCACTGTGGAATGATGCATGTGCCATGAGATTCAAACACGTGACTCACTCCTAACAGCTCACATTTTAAAAATATCATGACATTTTTCTCTGATCAAACAACATCTCACATCAAGATGGTGCAAATCTTTCATGTAAAGTCCACGCCAGAGTGGCGTTTGCCTGTTACACAATGTTCACATCTTACACAGCCTCCCTGCAATGTACTACATCTTTTGATTTAGCTCAGTACACATTTAGTTTGGTCGTGACCTTGAATGAAAAGGTTTGCACTAAATTGTAATAGCTTGTTCTACCAGCCAGCCCACAAACTATTCCCTTAAAATCAATGTTGCCTCGGCAATGGGGGGAAAAAAGGTACATTACGTCCAGTCGTTCAGGATTGCACACACTGTGATGTGCTCAGACAGCCGGGGAGGACGGATCTTCCCTGTCCACTCTCAGGTCCATTTAGATAATATGCCTTGTTTACTGACTGTACAAACAGTCAGGGCGCCGTCTGAATCCACGAAACACTCAGTGAGGGCTTGCAGCAAAATGACAGGTAATGAAGAGGGGGACCGTTGCATCTTCACGTGACTCAAAACGGCAGAGAGACAATGAGAAGATCTTGGGACAGCGATTTTAGTTCCATGAAGACGCTCATTCACATTTTGAAACGTTCATGTACACGCAAATTTGAGGCAAATTCTCAACGTTTTCGAGCGCCAATGTGTGCCATCAAAGAGCTCGGCATCCACTTGTCCAAAGTGAGAACTTGAGTATCTTGCTGAGAATAATGTGAAAGTTTGAAGGCCTTCCAGGAGGGATGCAGCAAGATTCAATACCAATTCAATACCAAGTGCCAAGTCTTAACAAAATATTAAAAGCAATACCAAAACAAGTGTTTTTTAGTAGCAATAGTCTGATGCAGTCTTACCCTGTATATTTAAATACTGAAAGACTTCAAGTTGCAGTCATGTTTACAGGACTGAAAATCAAATTGAGAGAATGTAACCATACCATTGTATTGGTTGTTACAGCAGGACATTTCATACTGTACGGTTTTGAGCTGCCTAGCTTTCTACTTGAAGGCTACAGTCTGATGTTCCACTATAACCCAGTGTTGTTATTCTAATGTAGCCTACATGCACATGTTAAAATCAACACAAATTTTTTGTTTATTGTTCATGTTTATATCATTTTTTTAAATAAACCAGTGTGTTTAATGGGATTTGTTTTTGCAGCGGTATCAGGAATTTAACTGGCATTGCACTGCAATGAATGAATGAATAAATAAATCTTAGCAAGTCATTTACTCTCATAATCAATCTTAAAATCTTATTTTTCTTTAAAAAAATGAAAAAATCTGCCAGTAGGATAAAATAATCCCACTTGTTTTCAATGCAGTTTCACTTGTTTCAGGATTTTTTTCTGGCAATATGTTGAAACAAGACAGAATAAGGCGGATCAGCCCACTAGGATCAAGAAACAAGTTGATTAGCATTGGAAACAAGCGGGATTATCTCATCTCAATGGCTGATTTTTTTACCTTGTTTGAAGAAAAACAAGATTTTAACACTGAAGATGAGACTAAATGACTTGTTAAGATGGGGATTTTTTGCAGTGTGGTATCACAAACCAAAATTCTGCTGTCGTGACATCTCACAAATCATCTTACCATAATCATTTTAAGTTTTACTTCCTCTCATGCGGCCCACCAGTCAAAAGGCTCAACTAGTTTCCAATTAAACAACAAAGAACTTTAATCTGTGAATTGAGGTAAGAAGAGGAAGTCCAAAGTGACTCACAAGGAGTCCGCTACCGAGGGAGACCACTTCAGACAGGGCCGAGTCATTTATGCATTTTTAAAGGGGGCGAAGAAAAGACTCCTGCAATAAAATTTGGTAACTTAATCTCAAAGACGCACTGAGGGAATGAGGTTGCCGTGAAATCTGATCTTCTCCTGGATGGCTGGCAGCCGGAGACCAAATATAGGCCCCGTGCTTCGGTCGTAATTGGGAGCTTTATTGATTTCCGGGCCTGTCGTCACGCCTGAGGTGACCTTTTGTTTGAGAATAATTGCTCTATTAGAGGGTTTATTCAGGCACCTGCTGGGTATCTCAGACACCATTATCGCCCAATAAGAATCCGAGGCAGTAAAGCAGTGACCCTGTTCTGATATGTGGGTGGACTGAGAGAGTCTGACTTTCTTCACCGCAGGGGCTTATCATCAAATGAAAACACAGCACTGGCATGGTACAGTCTCGGGTTAACTTGTGCTCCAGTACTGCTGGTAAGCTTGATAAGGTTATAACATATATTGCTTTCATAGCGTTGCTTCCTTTCGGGGGAAGTGGCGAAATCATTCACTGCGGCGTTCAAGAGAAACCAGAGCAAAATGGAATAATATTTTTCCATGTTGTAAGCGCATAATGATTGATTTCTAATTTCTTTTTTTTTTTAATCAAATGTCCATGTGATGTGTTTTAGAAAAATATTGTACGAGGTTTCACTACATCAGCACAATCTTATCTATGAAAAGCAAATGCCTGGTGCTCAACAGCTGTGAATCATCGAGGAAAACACACACACACACACAAAACCAAAAAACAAAAAAACAACAGGTTTGCTTGTGCCGTAGTGGGACACATCCACCACCAGTGAAATGTGTCGGAGCTGCAAAGCAAACCCATTAAAATGTAATACAGGCTCTCTGCGAGTTCATCCCATGTGCGATCAGAGCGCTTCTTACGGAGGCAACAGAGAGTTAGACGGGTTTACTGGGGAAACTTTCTCAGGCTGTGGTTTGAGGCTTTTAGCACTCTGACCTCGTGACCTCCAGAGAAGAGGTCTGAGAGGACTGTGACTCAACAGAAAGTCAATAATTAAAGACAAGGCCTAAGAATACTTCCTCCTCTTCCTCCCTTCCTATTTTATTTGTTATTCCGTCCACTCCATCTGCCTGCCCATTTCTGAACCGTTCAACTTAAAAAAAAATACACTTGGCCAAAGTGTCATTAAATTGCAAAATGCATCAACGGCTTTGTATGACCTACTGACTTTGAAGTCTAGACAGTTCTGCGAGAATATACCATTAAATTAGACGATACAAAACAAACTCCGGACCCAGACAAAGAGCCAAAGAGAAAGAGGCCGAGTTCAAATTAGAGTTTGTTTTATTTAATCATGTGTAACCTAGAATTTAAATAGCTTTTGCTTTAATTCATTCAGGAAGGATTTTTTTTATCAGACATAAAAAAGGGAGTGTCATTTCAGATTGTACAAAGAGACTTCTTTAAAGCCTTCAAAATGTCTTCTGCGCTTCCCATCATCCACCTGGCTGACAATGGCAGCTCCTTAATGGGGAATTCAGTGAAGAGCCAGTTTACATCGCTGCTTCGTCTCATACTTCTTATTCACTGCCTTCAAATGAAAAAAGAAATCCTTTGTTGACGAGAGGAAGCATATTGCAACTTAATTAAAGACAAGACAAAACAATATAACCGATTCGCTAATTGGTTATATCTAGAGTTGGCATCTGAATATCACAAACCCGAGTCGCTGAATGCTCTTGTTGTTGCGAGACGCTTTGAAGACGCGCTCGTGGGGGCGGAGGGAAACTGATGAATAGGAGGGCGAATGTTTGTCACTGTGGCCCTAAACGTCACGCTTTCCGCGAGCCTGCGTTGCCGCGGTGTCACGGCTCCAAGATCCCCGTGGCACCGAAACGGAACGATACCATTAAGCCTTGGCGTAAACAGTTATGACTCACACTCTCTTGCTGTCATGCCATCACTCTCTCTCTCTCTCTCTCTCTCTCATGCTTTTCCCTACAGAAGCATTTGCACACCGACTCATATCTCACTAACTCCCATTCACACTCATACACGTACAAACACGCTGCGTACTCGCTCAATCATGCTGCCACACCACAAGCAACACAAACTAAAATCCATGTTTAAAAGCTCTACTGAGAATCCTTGGCAAGGCACCTTTTTTTTTTTTTTGCACCGAGTCAATGCAAACACATGGCTGCTCAATAACGTTAATGCACTAATGCACTTTAATGCATTCTCCCGCCACAGAGCAGAACTTCGACATGCACTTTCTTTATGCGGCACAATGGATTTTCGGCATGTTTTCTCGTCCTCTATTGACAAAAATCACATCAGGGAGGTGCTAAGATCCTGTTTGCCTGTTGTTCTCGCTTGCAAGAGCGCGTCCCTTTATCCAAATAATTCCACAGCATTCTGGGCGACACGTCTGTTTACGACCATCTGAATGAAGGAGGGGAATACATCCAAGATCATATCAAATGCATCATCTTCAAAAAATAAAACAGGTTTTTTTAACAATAAAAAGACAACAAATTGATTGCCAACACAGACATTTGGTACTTTTGTAAGCAAATGCCCCGGCACCGACGCCCAAATTAGGAATAAGCGTCTTTAGCGGAGTTGGGCGGATCAATAAAAGTAGAAAATGAAAATATTTCCTCAAGGACAACATACTGAATTAACTCAGAGTTTTCAACATTTTCACCTGCATGTCATAATTATACATCAAAGACACTTCTGTCAAGGCGAGTGAAAGCATGGAATGTGTTCCTTACACACCTGAAAGGTCAATAATTTCAAGTTCTATCTACTTGTGGTGTAATAATTTTTTTTACCAGTTATTCATTCTCACACTGTATTTAACTGGCCCCTATCCAGCTCAAAGGGTGAAAACAAATGATAAAAATGAATGATAGTCATTGAAAGGATGATGCTTCATTCAAATCCAATGATTCCCCTAGGAGTGTATTTTTTTTCCATGGCCTAAAAAGGTGACCATTATGAGTGAGGGAGAGATGATATTTCACTGATATGACCCGGGGTAAGTGACAGCACCCTGAGGACCACTGACATGAAATAATACACTCCAGAGTCAATGCAGCACAACCGCAGTGAGCCCCGGCAGAATCTAAAGAACAGTAAAGAAAGCGATTTAGTCAGGTGGTATACCTACAATTTACCATTAAGTCCGGGATTATCCTCTGTTTGAACATAAAAGGCAAATTAGCGGTATATTCTGTCAGGGAGATCACTTAAGTGCTCTGTTTTAATTAGAAAGATTTCCTCTGGTGTATTTTTATATTATCAAAGAGCAAACTATCACGCAGCACATGAACACAAGAAAACTAATGTGTATTTGTGACGTACTTGTCTACATGCATATTCCATTAAGGGCTATGAACTGCAGCGTACCAAGGGTAAAAACACATTATTAAAACACTTCAATATTTGAAGGACTAACTTTCTGTGGTAATTAGCACCCCGTGTGCAATGCCAATTTCAGCAAAGTGGCGATGTACCACATTTTCATATCAGCAGAACAATTGCCAAATCAAAAGCCCCAATCAGGCTTCCCGTGGCGTTTGATGTTCGAACAAAGTCGGGCGCTCATTTGCTGGAACACACTGAAATTAGGGGTACACGCTCATTTGCCAGAATGAGAAGCCCATTAGCTAAGCATTTGATTCAGTTTCAATTGCTGGTTAACAAAGAAACTGCACAAACAAGATGGCGACAAAATTAATGACCAATATCATTTCTCCTCTCTCACTTTGTCTGTGTGTGTTTGTGTGTTTTTCATGTGCACGTGTGTGTGTGGCATGCATGTGTGTCTACAAAGCTGCACGCTGAGCGGCAGCATCTCCATAGAAACTGGGCTGCCGCTGGGCGTTTTGGAGTGTACCCAGCAAATGTCATGATGAAAGTCAGTATTTCAGGCATGGGCACTAAACACTGAGGGGACACATAATGGCTGCCAATATTGTGACTGAGGAAAATCAGCAGGGGCTTGACACTGTCTCCTGCAACCAATTCCTGTCCACCAAGACTTGTTGTTATACAGCTGGAAGGAGAGGGGGTAGGACGTGGGCCCCCGGATGGACGGCGCTGACACCACGACTATTGTGACGGATAACAGGAAAGCATGCTTTTCAAGTAGAGAATGATGATGCTGCAGGTCGCCTACTTTCACACTCCCATCACCATAATGTGATGAGCTGTCTCGTTGAAATCCTTGAGTTGGTCAATTTGGAGCGCCGTCAGTATTCCCTGGCGGGGAGAGTTATTGCAGCCATAACAATAACACTAAAGGTTGGAGGCGATAAATGTCAGCCAGTACACTGGTCGGAAGACTGGGCCAGGCTTTGAAAAGCACACTCATTCCTCTGCCTGTGCCAGGCAAAGTAACCAGATCGCCTGAGTCAGGCACAGCCTTTAGCCCATTGCAGGCTACTGAGAGGCTTTATGTACTGCCTGATAGGCCAGCTCAGGTCAAATAAGGAAGCAGGAAGGAAACAGTTGTTCATTTGTATCTGTTTATACGGAATAGTGACAACATCGCAAAATGAGACAAATTTAACAGCCTGTATCAGAGATTAAGGACGGAGTTTGAAACCAGAGCTGTACGCTGCCTTGAATAAGACAAAGCTAATGACATTCCAGGCTCACCTCCGCTGGCTGTATCAGTTCGAGCTGTCACAATTCCCCGACACTGGCACAAACAACCCCTGGCAGCATGTCCGACGAAGCTGGAGCACCAGCTTCTCCTAATTCGCATCTGGGCCTACAGGCAATTACCTGCTTATCGTTTGTGACTAGCACTCGCTCTTCTGAATGTTTGTCACCGACATGGAGGTGGCATGGAGGCGACAGCGGGACCCGAGGGGGGGGGGACTAACGGTGAACCTGGCAATGCTCAACGTTTCAATTAGAGACTCGGTGGAACATGGCGGCTCTGATCGCCTTCCTGCTCCACGGCTCTGGGCCCCTAATTACAGGAGGTCGATAAGGCCAGAAAACATGGGCCGACTGGACTGAGGGGAGGTGCAGATAAACAGACGCAAACTCAGACAAAAAGACAAAGACATATTAACTTACACGCTGATGCATACGGGTGCACACACACACACACAAGTGACAGTCTCACCATCAACTGTGAAGAGCGTTTAGTCCGACTTAACACTGCAGAGTTGTAATGGCTTTGCATGCAAATCGTACCTGTGACCATAGAAACAGGTTCAAAAATGCAGTGCAGCTTATCTAGAATAGTTGTATTCTCTTTAATTAAACTAAATACATTTCACTAATTTAGCTTATTACTTAAACAATTTATTTCAACTGGGATACAAGAAATAGGGGCATGAAAGCCTTGTTTTCAACTTCTTAGAGTTGTTTAAAGGTTGTGGTTTTATTAATTTATGAAAATATGAGAAATATGTATCGCTATGGGCTCTCAAGGTTGATACGGCTGATGCGGTGAAAAGGAGACTGGTGTATAATGGGATCTATAAACATATTCTGTGCTGCCTCCCATAGCCAAGAGACACAATTAGAACACAACAAAGGAAGAAAAAAAAAAAACAACCCCCCAAAAAAAAAAAAAACAACAGATTTTTCACACCTGACAGAAAAACGCTGACCTTTTTCTAAATGAGGCAGTTTTACACAAGGCTTGGAAACTGCTCCTGAGATGTTTCACTGCGGGATAACAACACACACACACACATATATATATAAGCTCACAGGCACACACAAACAAGCACAGACACACACACACACACACAAACAGGCACCTGATGTCGACAGCGACTATTAGTGAGATGGAGGATTGTCATGACATTTAGTTTGACCAGTGAGAAAACAGACAAAGCGAGTAACGCGCCAAACATTGAATATTTATTGCTGTATTAAACCCCTGAAGTTATAAGCCATTTCAGCGAGGCGCATTTAAATCATGACAACAATCATGATGAATCGCAGTGGTGGCCGCCTTCCAATCTCTCCTCTAATCTCCACTTCAGACCCCAACATCACGGCTCAATTGTTCATAATTGCCCTTAAGATGAACTATGGCACAAACATTAGGGGCATCCAATTCTCCTCTAAATCCATCTTTCATTCCCTCTTATCAGCCAAGGGCACTCAGCAAACAGGGGGAGTAGGCCTATTATCTATTTGCATTCCCAAAGTGAATCATCTCGTCACTCTTTGCTTTTCGTACCCATTTCGGCCATACTGCTTATCTTTCCCATTAGAAAGCGGCTGCGCTGAAAAGGTACAATGCAGAGAGAAAAAAAAAGACAAACAAACATAAAAGCAAAAATAAAATCTCCGGATTAACTGACACCATGTTAGTCTTTGATTCACCACAGGAGAAATCCATAAGACAGCAAGCAAGGAACCGCAATGACTACGTAACATATAAGCTAAAGTACTGTGCAGCATCGTGCTCAATGTTATTGCAAAACAAATCGACTTAATGCCGCTGCACTGATGCTTCTACACCAAAGAAGAAGATATTCAAGCATGCGAATCTCAGTGGGAAACAAAACAGGCAGAAGATGATAAGAAAACCAAAAATCCAAATTAAGCATTTGAAAAGATACAGACAAGAGTTCAGTATATCCTCAGTCATCAGAGATATTGTCTCTCGGGGAGTGGGTGCAGTTTGATTTTTGCATTTTACATTTTGAGCATCTAGTTAATGATGTTATACAGAATTTCCTACACTGAGTGTGCAGCTAAGGGTCCCAGTGGTTTCCTCAGGTTTGCTATGTCCGGACAAATGGCTACTGATGGACATATTTTCGTTTGCTGGTATCCAGTACTGGAGTTAAGTCTATCCAAGGAACACTTATGCAAACGCAAAGGGCAATTCAATGCTGTTCCTCATGTTCTTGCATAGCAAAGTGAGCAGCTGGAAAATTGAAACGCGATGCAAATGTCTATTGCAATGTTGCAAGTTTCATATAGAGGGCACCAAATGAAAACTGCTGGTCAAGAGCAACTACCAACGAAGAAGAAAACGTAATTTTGTATGTTCCTGTGTAAACAACTTGTCAGAATTCATTTGTCCTTTTCTTGCAAAACGCTTGTAAGTGGTGAGAGCATCATGTAAAGCACGCGTTCCTCCATGGCAGCCATTTTTAAACTGCCCTCTCCAGAATAATATTGCTTTTGTTTCCCCCATGTGGAAAAAACATGTATAACCACAAACTGGACCTACGGGAGTCGATCTACATGTAGGTACTATGTACGTAAACAGCTTGTGTAAGTCAAGCACTTGTGTTTATATGTGTGTGCCTTGTGCAGACAATGTAACAAGCCTCACAAAATACAGAGAATCATGTTAGAGAACTCAGATCACTTTTATATAACAATTTAACACATTAGTTTTTCAATTCAAGTAAGCAATATACTTTTTCAAATAAACATGCTGTTACTTTACATGTATATTCATCCTGATTCTTTTGTTGGCACAAAAACAAAATCATCAGCTGTTGTTTCTGCATGAAGTATTAAACAATTCAATAAAGAACTGTAAAGGCGAAACATCAGTCATTCCTGTTTTCACCCTGACATGTTAATTATGGGCCGCATACAACTATACAATACACTGACCATAGTGTTAGGATGCAGGTAGTGATGAAGATAGTCCTGCACACTGCTGTAACTTGCAAAAGTTCCTGATTTTATTCACAAAATGAATGCAATGTTTTTATTGCAGACCTTTGTCAAGCACGGGTATAGGCAGTAAAAATAAGCAAAATGCACTGTTACTTTTCTCAATAGATAAAACTATAGTGCAACATCTAACTTTTAATGGTAGTAATGTTGTAATGAGGCCAGTTTCTTTTAAAAGTAACAGTCCCCCAAACTGCTGCTATCTAACCTGTGACCTTCTGCTTACTGGAGTGTCTGTATATCCAACAGGCTACTCTGCTGCCCAGTTTTTAGTCAAGTTTTATTCACTGCCACAATTGATGCCTTATCTTATTATAGGTCGAGTGAGCAGGGATTTAATCTATATATGAACAGGATTAGTCAAACTGATGCACAGTGGCATGCCTGGATTAACAATTGGATACAGGCACAGATGCAGAGGTTTGCGACAGGAGAGGGGAACGTACAGTGTGCCGAAACTGTCACCGCAGCAATGCTGTGTTATGCATTTATGCAATTATGCCAGCAAGTTTATGCAAAACCACAAAAGCGGCAGCAGGTGCTGTGACAGTGGTGGAGGCTGCAGATGATGTCTGAGCACCCCAGTGTCTTCAGTGTTTAAAGCCGCTTCTTTAATTAACATCTGTTTAAGCACTGATCGCTTGAGCTCTTCATCAGCGGGGCACTAAAGCAGCACCTTCACCACAAGGGTCTGACTGGAAATGTCACAATGTTCAATCAGAGAGATAGCTGCGATGAAACAAATCAACCCTGATTGAAAGCAAACTCGTTCCCTGTATGCAATTTTATAACCAAACATCAACAATGTACTCAGTGTCTCGAAGGAACGTGGTCTGATCCGTTTTTTTTTTCTTCTCTTCTAAAACTTTTAAGCGAGCATCTCCATTTTGTCCTTGTATCTGCCAGCTCACATGCAGATAAGAGCATTTCAAAAACCTAGTTCCTGATGTAAAATATATTGCTTATTTGAGAAGAGCTTGCACTATGAAACCTTAACTAGATTTTAGGAAAAGCATATGAGTCTGGATACAGTATTAAGGTTACAAAGGGGCGAGTACGGTATCATAGAAAAGATAAAGAAAAAAGGCACAGAACAAATGTAGGCCACTCGTTATGGCGCTGCACTTCTCATTTTGGAGAGGGAACAAAATTCACACACACAAAAATGTCCATTATGCAAATCAGCAGGGAACATAGATGGTTATCACCATCTTGGTGATCACTGCATTTTCAAATACAGCTATCCTTCTGGTGCCAACTACGAAATTCAGCAAGGGGAACAATTACTGAGGCATGATCTGTACCACATCTGAATTCTCATAGCTGAATAGTGCCAAGGAAAAAGAAGCAATCAGCTGAATTTCCGGCATGAATTTCAAGATTTAAGCGACTGCTCTGTAAGGCACTTCAAATTCTCAATGTCAAGTGAAAAAAATAAAAATAAAAGTGTGGTCCAACCTAACATGAGGCTGCAAAGACGACATTAATGACAGAAGTGTGTCACAACCAGTCCAGTTAGGCTTTACTTTGCTTTGGTGCTTCTCTTCCTACTCTGGACCCCAGTAGGTGTCCAGTATCTTCAAGAACACCCATGGGTTCCTCTACTCAGCTGCTTCTGAAACTTCCTTGATGGCCTGATCTAAGGTTTTGGCGGTGAATCCTGTTCTGGCAGCAGAATGTGCTACAAATTCAACTTCCACAGGGCAGACTTTTTCTCGCTCGCCTGGCTCCAGCCGTAGCGAGGCACCTTCCTATTCGAAATTTCCCAAATTCGCAAGACACACCAAGAGTGACAAAGAAGTGAAAGGCTGATTGTTAGGCTGGATGGCGTAGGAGGGGGGTCTCTGCTGGAGTCTTTCCCATTAAGTGTGGGTGCTCTAATCCTGCTGAAAAGCTGCACTAGTTAACTTTGTATGCTGGCAGCTCTGAATGGCAGCTTGAGGTAATTGTTTGAAAAATTTGAACTTCCACACCCAGAAATCATGTAATGTGGTGTCAGTGAACTGCACAAAGCACACTCATGCTTACCAACCTGGCAGCTCAGTCTGTGATCATTTTACACGAAAAGAGGCAGAAGAGAAGCAAAAAATCTAACACTGGTGACTTAAGCTTTCTTTGGATGGAGCACTTGCTTGTTGCGCTGCAAAATATCTCAATCTTTACAAGTCATTTAGTCTCATATTCAATGTTAAAACCTTAGTTTTCTTTAAACAAGTGAAAAAATCTGCTAGTGGGATGAGATAACCCCACTTGTTTCCATTGCAGTTTCACTTGTTTCGGGGATTTTTCAGGGAACAAGAATAAATATGTTGAAACAAAGCAGAATAAGGCAGATCAGCCCACTAGGATGAAGAAAATTGTAGAAAAAAGTGTATTAGTGGAATTGTCTCATACCACTAGCAGATTTTTTTTCACTTGTTTTGAGTAAAACAACATTTTAACTCTGAGCATGAGACTAGATTGCAGTGTGCTGTTTGGGAGACAGTTTGTATTTCAGTCTTAAGTTTCAATTCGTTATTTCTTGCAGGAGGACGAGTCTACATCTCCAACAATACAACTAAATTTGGGCAAATGCTGCATATTTATGCAGTCTCAATTAAGGCAGCATCAAGGGACATTCTTCTCTCTTGCAGGCCCACTTTGTGATTTATTCTGATAAGACAGGTGGATTTCTACTAGGAAAAGTTTCCTGGTGCAGCTTTAATTAGTCTGTGCAAAAGTTCCTGTGAAGTGCCTTCTGACTGTAAGTGTATTAGAGTCCCTAACAAGACCTGACCTATCGCACATTCAGCGCCCCCACCTTGTTGCAATAATGAGGGTTAGTGGTGTGACTCTCTCAGGGGGCTGCTGCAAGGTGATTATTGGAGAGCCATTGCTGTTGTTGCTATCTCTGGTGAGCTGCCCTCTATCTCTGTCCTCCGTCCCTGGACCATAAGCCCTGCTAGCAGACCATCAATCAGGAGGTCGCAACAGGACCTCACATAATCACTGTGTGTGTGTGTGTGTGCATGTGTGTGTGTGTGTCTCCAGTGTCTGTGTCTTCATGCGTGTGTGGATGCATGCGTGCCGGCACCATGCATTTTGCATCATACTATGTGTGCTTGAAGCAATTTTTCACATTGGTGGAGCATCACGGTTAATCCACTGACAGCCTCCATACACCATTTACTGATATTTCTCCATCACCGCCATTAATTTTCAGGCATTTTTCTATCCCTTTATCAGCTTATTAAAAACAAGACAAGTCTGACATGGAATAGAGAAAAAAACTGTAAAGCAGAGTAGAACTGCTGCAGTTTTTGCAGTTGTCAAGTATGAAATTTTGGACCAAATTTTCAATTAAAGCAAGTAAGGTCTCTACGAGTAAGCAGGGCATCCATTTAGTGATTAAACAATAAAGCCAGTAAGTAAGAGCCAAAATGGGTTAGAAGAAGCAATATAACTTGAAAGTGCATTGGTAGCCTATATGCAGGGTATACTGGGGTGTATGTTTATATACTGCATGTGTGAAATATACAGGGTAGGACTCTGGCAGACCTTTGCCTGCCTCCCTGGGTGTGAGTGACAGTCTGCAGCTAAATAACAGCAGGAGAAGATTGTCTGCTTGGCGGGATAAAGCCAAGTGTCCCTCTCACCTTTTCTGTCATTTTTAGACAGGTGCAGTGCACAGGAGGAGCCTGACAGTGACAGATGACGTCTAAAGTTACAGTATGTATCTATAGACTTGCTTGAAGGGCGGGAATAAACAGTCCAGTGATTTATAAATTTGACGAAAGACACTATTCTGATTTGTGACAACATGCAGTAAACAAGAGCGAGCTTGTATCAACAGGTAAGCACAAAAGTGAAAGAAAGGCAGGGTTCAACTGGGCACCAAATTCAATGACTTCTCAATGACTTTCAAGGTCCAACTGAAATTCAGTGACTCAAAACTGACACATTTTTGGGGACATTGCAAAAAATATGCACCTTAACATGTCCTTTTGTCTTATATTCAGTGTTAAAATCTTGCTTTTCTTTAACCAAGTGAAAAAATATGCTACTGGGATGAGATGATCCCACTCGCTTCCAATGCTAATCAGCTTGTTTACACAATTTTCTTAAATCTTTTTCTTGATTCTAGTGGGCTGATCTGCCTTGGTTCAATATATTTATACTTGTTCCTTGAAAAATTCCTGGAACAAGTGAAACTGCACCGGAAACAAGTGGGATTATCTCATCCCACTAGCAGAAACGAGACATTTTGCAGTGTAAAACATGACACTGGTCAAAATTTAATATCAAAGAGGCCTAAATTTTTAATCGTCATCTTGTCATCAAGTCAATAAATCCTGGTGAAATCACTCATTTCGAGACTGCTGCTATATTTAAGCAAATATCCATCATGGGGCTTTCCTCCAGATGTTGATCTTAGAATGGAGAGCAGCCCACAGAGCTGAGGCGAGCTGAGGGTGCTATACTTAAATAAATAAATAAAAAATCCAATACTTTCAATGCAATCCACTCATTTTCAAAAAATCTTATCAGACCTTATTTTATTTTTTCTCAACTCCACAAACTTTCAAGCATTTCCAAGGCTCATGGGAACCCTGGAAAGGTGGCAGTCAGCACGGAATTGAATTTTGGTGTTCAGAGTTTATTGAATCTCTGGTGCAGGGGGTGAAATGAGGAGGACATACTACTGCATATGCCAGTTTGAGGACAGCCAACATTAGCGCAGCACAACAGAAAATGTGTGGTCATGTTTTTTTAAGATCATAAATTATTAACACTCACAAACAAACTCCATTGTGTGCTCCATTATTTAGTCAAGTCTGTTGCAGGTAACACTGGTCTACCTCTGTGGAGGCGGGTCAAAGCATGTTCCATCATCACTGACTGGGTAAATGATGGAGGTCACAAAGAAAATATCACTGGAGCCGAGCAACCTTGCATCACACTAAAATGCAACAGTGTATTCAGCCTTGTCATTATAGAGGCATAGTTTAACTTCTGGCTTTTAAGGATAGGTCACAGGCTTTTTACAGGCTTTTGGGGATGCTATTTGCTATGATACATTAGTAAATGCGATTTTTGGACATTTAAAACTGGATATCTGAATGAAGCCTTGCAGCCATCAATCATATTTTCGCAGGCCTTTACTGACAGGCGATTTTTGATACAAGTTAGTACAGTAGGTGGGCTATTTAAGCTGATGTGCGTGTCCCACAGCAAGGTGAGGCGCACTGTCGGTGTGATGGAAAGCACAAACTGCTAATTTTCCCTCCATGCGTAAAATCACTGACTAATAATCAGTGAATAGTAATAATAATGATGATGATCACAGCAATGCAGGAGGCTGTGAAATCACCCAGTCGTGATGAAGTGACAGTATAACACCGGCTATCAGCATGAATTACAGAGCTAAGTGACTCCGAGAGACTCACAACGTCTATTACATACGGGGCAATTTAATTTCCCATCCAAAAGCCTCATGAACGCCCGGTAAAAGTCACTGCAGCAAGGCACGCAAATACCCAATATTAGTCAATCAAACCGGCGAGGCAAAGGTTAATGCTCGCATTAATATGCGTGGACAAGTGGAGTGAGAGAAAAGCGCATCGGTACCTGGTCTTGCTGCTGAGCCGCTTTCGACGGTGCATTGGCTTCCTTCGCCGTGGTCATGATTCCCTACAGCCGGGAGAAACAGTTGCCTCACCGCAGGAGGAGGAGGGGGGAAAAAAGGAAATACAAATAGAAATGCACAGGTGCAGCGGAGGACCGGTAGGAAATGAGACGAAGGGTCTATTCACGGTGGCTGCTGATAGGCTATACCCGCGTTTGCAGTGGCCAAGGTGTGAAATAACAAGTGGCGGAGCCTTTCTCAAGATGAGAAAAGGCAAAAGATTCACAGTGGAAGCGAAAGAGAGGAGGAGGAGATAGCTCACACACACAGAGAGAGAGCGAGAGAGAGAGAGAGAGAGAGAGAGAGCATCACTCCGATAAATGCTTGATGCGGGACTCTGCGGGTACAATTCACCACCCTCCTACCCCCACCCTTGGTAACGTGCACGCATGTAAGCCAAGGGGGCTGGGAGTTGCAGAATGAGTGAAGACTCTATATTGTCAATGCACACGGAATTGAAATTATACAAGGGATATCAGCCCCTGCAACATAAAATATTAATTTGCAACCAAGGGGCCACCAAGTTTCATCACCAACATGAACACCGCCATATCGATATCTTGAAACATTTATTTCTGCTAGAGTAAAGGTATCAGGCGCGTCTCCATCTCTGAACCCACTTCCCCAAAATTTGAAATTAACTCCTTTATTTTGACAGTGGAAACGCGGTGGTAAAACTGTTAATAAAACTGAATAGCAGAGCAGGGATGAAAGTGTCGCTTTTTTTCCACTATTCAAATACCTTTGGAGATAACACATTTTGCCCTAAATAACTTGTTTTAATTGCACTGCAAAATTTAATGACTCAAACGAACTGTGTAATAAGCCTTTCTTCCCACACAGGAGTGGTAAAACTAATAGCACTAACAGAGAACTAATAGAGTCAAAAGCGACACTTCTTGCCTCATAAATATATTATAATAATGATGGGAATGACTGAAATACTGTAAGTACTTGTTAAGGGATGAAATAGTAATAATAAAGTGTAAACTGTTAGGATTGAGGCGCAACCTGCTCTTAATACGGTATAATTTTTCGCTTTGGAAACGTAACCAGACAGCTCAGTCAGTTGAGGATTTTAACTGAATCTATCTTTGAGACAGAAATGTAATTAGAGGCGAAAAGTATATTCAGAGCACCGCGGTGGTATTGAAAGAAACCTCTCATGTTGTCACACACTCTACTTTCCATGATAAGAACCAAACTAATTCTTTTCACAGGCATGTTCAATTAATTACATCTTGAAGAACTGCTGTACACTATTCCCTATCAAATACCATGAGGAAATTACTTACTTGGGCTCAGAGACGTACGTAATGCTAATTAATACCTTAGTCTCTAATTTGACTCCCCTTATTGCAGTATTTGTAATGGAATGTGCGACGCCTTGGAAATTAAAGTCAGGTGCCAGGCTCTGGGAAGTCAATTACCCTGGATTCCCAAACTCAAGTGTGCAGTGTTGCTTCATATGACCTGCTGAGCACAAAAGGCAGAAAGAAGCCTGTCCTTCAAAAGCCTTAAAAGATCAAATCCACCATCAGATACTGTTACACTATTACCATTCACATGTGATGTGCAGTGCATTCCAGGAGCTGTTTTTGTTGTGATTTACTTTTTGGCTGCATCCACTCAACCTCCTCTGTTTGCTTCTACTTCACTTAGTGATTTCCTGCATTTCTCAGAATGACCTTCCTCAAGGATAATGACAGCAACAGAGCAGTTATTTCTTTCCAGTTGAGAAAAAGTAAAGAGCAGAAAGGCAACAATGTCTGTGCGTGCCGTTCAATTAGTTCATTTACAAAAAGCCATAAAAGAAGACGCTGCTTTTCATGTACCGATGGCAGATTTTGAGGCCTTTAAATGTCATATTTTGATCCAAAATTGTCTAATGACACCGTGGAACTTATCAGGAGCGGCTATTGTGTTGCGAGTGTTTTCACTGAATCTAAATCAACCTTACTTGCACTCAGCATCTGAAAACAGATTTGTGTACTTGTTGACTACTGATGGCGGATCTGTAACAATGCAAGCCGTGGCTGCACTCCATTCTCGCTAGCAAAGAAATTGGCATCTATCTCCTCTACTGTGCATTTCTTCCCTAATTGTTGAATGTCGGTACAAACTAGTGAGTCTAGAAAGAAGCTGAAGCTCTTTTGGTGAAACCTGATTACTGATGCTGATTTATATAGCTGAAAAATCTTCTGCAATCAAACTCCATTGCAGCTACACTGAAAATGCCTCAATTAGGGTTGCAACAATACCACTTTCTCAATGTCAATAACCAGTACTGAGTGGGAATCTTTAAGTATTGACTGATACTGAGTAGCAATCTGATCCATTACTTTAACTGAACAGTACAGACTTTACTTTGGGATCCCTGGATAAAATAATTGTTTTAGCATTCTTCTTTTGAGAAATTCAGGCTTCTGTGCAGCAAAATTGATAAAATCAAGACAATTTGATTTTATTTCTGACATGTAACATGGAGCTTTTGCAGT
>OMKZ01014813.1:6498-16658 GCA_900302535.1 Neoniphon sammara | reverse complement strand
AAAAATAAAAAAAAGTTTTTTTTTTTTTTTTTTTTTACTATTTTCTATTTATGAGTAGTCATCTATATTTTCCTGAACTGTGATGGCGAAGCTGGAGCTGGGGCTGCTGCATGTGTTGCTCTCTCAGTCTCTAGACCGTGATAAATCACAAGTCGGGAGAACATTTGTCACAGTAGGCCACATGTTCTTTCATCACACCGGGTCTCTCTCTTTCGCTCTCTCATTCGCTCTCACTCTCCATCCGCTGTCTGTCTGTCTCTCGCTCACCGGGCTCTCTCGCATTTCTTCAACCTCCACGGTTGCTTCATTCTTCACAGAAAAAGCTTTGTTGTGAATTTGTCACTGCTCAAGCCTTGGTGCTGTGTTAGCTATGCCCTTGGGTTTCTAATAGGGCCAGCAGTGCATGGTGCTGCGGAGATAGAAGTGCAGCTTGGTGGGCCCCTCTCTAACCCAGCCATAAGAAGAATAGACAGCTGCACGGCGTGCTACACCTCTGACAGGTAGACCATTGACGCCACAGGGGAAATTTGGATACAGTGACTTTATGGACATATGCCACTCTGAAATGGTGTCTGCCATATGTATAGTGTGCAACAGAATTGAGGAGAGAGGAATAAAAAGTATACTGCTACTATGGGTGTTCAAGACGAGGGGGGGACTTGCTAATGCATAAAACATTGTAATTGGATCTTTTTTTTTGTCAGTGGTTTTATAGGCGCTGGTTCCCTATTTTCTGCTCCTTGACACATTCCACCAAGTGGTGTGACTAACAAAAGAAGCCCACACCGCAATATATGTCTTGTTATTTCAGTTAAAAAATGCAGCAGAGAAATCATCAGGGAGGAAGTGGGTATCTTCAAAAAAAAAAAAAAAAAAATTTCTCTTTTGTCTGCATCAAATCGCCTTGAGTAAAGAACACATTCATACCCTTGAATTCAAAAGTCAATGACTTTATCCAGAGCTTAAAAAGAGGAGAAATCAGCAAAGATCAGAAGCTGATTCAAGACGTAATTATAGAAGTAACAGTATTCCAGATACGCAGCTTTTACCCATGGAGTATTCTTTTGTATGAGGACGGTGTGAGGACGATTTGAAATATGAAAGGTGAGATTGCTGGCAAGGGGATACTTCCTAGAAGGAGGCAATAAAATAACTCATTAAAACTTCTTGTCTCCTAAGACGGAAGATAAGCAACTGGGTAAGGAGTGCGGATTCTGAAAGACAAACCAAATAACCCCGACGTCTGAAATTCATTATCAAAATCACCCCTTTATCGAACTGTCTGATTCAATGTCAAAGCCGGTGCATATCAGTAATAACATGGATTTTAATAACAAGGATTTTGCTTGAATGAAGTTGATCATAAAGCACACGTGATAAAGAAACGAGTGCACAAACATATTCTGAATAGCATTTTGTGTGCACTTTTCTAAGAGCTTTCGGTTGTTGTGTTGTGTATCAATGAGAAACACGGCTATGAAAATTGAATGTGTGCCTCACAAATTGGCCGTGAACTGAGTAACACTGAAGAGCAATGCAAACAAACGGTTTCAAAACCTCAAACAAATTTGAAGTAGAGTAAGAAAAAAATATTAATATGAGTCGGTATCAAGACCTAAAGGTTGACATCCATGCAAAACGTCAATTGATGCTGGTGTGTGTGGGTTTGTGTGTATGTGTGCGGAAACGGATGGAAACGGCAAATGTCACCACTGCATTTGCATCAGTGTTTTTGCTTGAGAACCCTTTATGTTTTTTAATACATGAGCAACTAAGTCATTTACAGTTGCAGCTCATTTACTTCTCTCTACTTCACATTTCGCCAAACATAACATTTTCTCATTTTTAGCTGTTTATTTGAAATATAAAACTTACAAGTGTCAAACCAGACTGAAATTATTTGCCGTCTTGGCATACAAGTACGTCCTAAATAAAAACATATGGCTGAGACAATGAGGTTTGTGAGGCAACATGCTTGTGAGGGATTATTTGGTAAGGGAGACTTCCATTTCTTCCAGCGGGTGACTGACAGTAAGCAGAGCGTAACTTAATATGCACACTGATATGAAAAACAATCAACTCGGGCACAATGAAATAATGATAAAACAGAAACACGGGCAAAACCAAATTACGGCTTTATGTTAAGCGTGATGGATTATCTTGCTCTGTCAATTTTCAAGTTGTTGTTTTTTTTCTTTTATATTGTACAAGAATGAATGGAAGCAAATGGCATCTTGAGAAGGGAGGAAAACAAGCCCTGATACCTCCAAATATAGTGTGTACAGGTCTGCAGATCAACCAGGAACGATGTAAAGGAGAGGAGGGAACCTAAAGAATTGATGAAAACTTAAAAATAACAATAAAAAAAGAAACACTGGTCTTTAAATCTTCATCATGTGACTGCGCAGCTTTAGCATCAAACTGACTAGTTTCAACATAACATCTAGTGCAGACATCCCTGACACCTGAAAGCATGTGTTGCAGACTGCTTGATACATTCTGGGTGAAGGTACATTTGCTGTGATGGCTAATTGCTGTACAGTTGCTGAATATAATTTGAACATAATGACCCGCTTTGTTCGCAGCAGGAGGGAACACGACGGAGGTGGCAAGGGAAAGAAGAGGAAGCCTGATTTTCCAAGAGCCAGGTCTCTGTCTTTGTCTCTCTCCCGGCTTTCAATACTCCTCCTATCAAGCAAAAGCCAGCTGCTCGATTGCCTGGGGTGGACGGCTTGACCTTCTGCTGTTCCCCAGCAAGGGACACGAGCTGCAGAAGGATTTTCGATTGGCTGGGGCAAAACCTGCCTAACTAATTTACTCCGAGCAAATTTGCGAGCAAATGCGTTGGGCGACAAATATCTACCCTGGCAGGCATGACTTTATAGAGTGAAGGTTAAATCTACAAAGGACAGGAACGGATTCTGACATCAGGATGAAGAAAGAAAAGAAAGAAAGAAAGAAACACGGAGAGAGAGAGATTAACACTGCTACTTTCAAGGGTCTTATACTGTATCAGCAAATACAGTGTATTACTGTCAGGAACCAACAATTACTTTGGAGCATTTTCCCCAGCAAATCTGGTTGGTCCGGACTATTGACAGAATGACACGGTACAGTTCACACATCACAGCCTGGCAGGTCTGAGCTTTCAGGGGAAAATGACGCCCATAAATCAGAAAGGGAGCATTCGAAACTAAAATGACAAGTAGCGCGGTTGCATTCGGACGGCTCACCTACCATCTGCTGAGGATGACAGTCTGGAAATACCAATGCATACTGCGTGTCAGTGAGCAAGGTGTGTTTTGGGGGGGAAATGGTGCACTCAGACTGTCAAATCAAAGGGAAATCAAAACACTGCACGGTTGGCTGATCAAAGTGTCAATGAGGACCTGCGAGACTGCAGCGCTTCCTGCTGAGCACAAATACAAGCTGTTGAAGTGAAGACGCAGGCATCTGGGGAGGACAGTACAAGCCTTCAGATACAGTAAATGCTTTCCACTGACATTACAGAATAATGGCTGGGGAGGAGATGGAAAAAGATTATGCTACTCTTGTGTATCATTTATCAAATGACAAGTTCAGATTTGACGCTGCTGTGGTTCTGTTGCCGTGCTTTCATGCTGTTGTACTCATAAGCTGTCAAGCTATCGCCTTCTCTCTAACATCCCCAAATGACTACATGATTTGGTCTCCTGGTGGTAAGTCTGCAATATGAACTTTATGAGAGCTTCGGCGAACCTCCAGTTTCAGTATCAGCTCCTGAGCTGGAATTAACATTCTAATAAATCCTGCTTTAACACTTCACCTGATACCCCATCTTGCAAATCCAAAGAGAGTTAGGCTAGAGAGAGATAAGCTTGAATATGTGCCACTGCGGGCCATGAGCTAAGAGCAGAGCCCAGCGTAAACACTGACGTAGTGAAATATGGCAGCCATATACATTACAAAGACAAAAAAACGCTTGCGTGTTTGTCTCGGAGATGGCAGCAGGCCGGGCCTCTTCCACAGGCCATTTTCCCCGAGCCCAGCTGAAAAAAAGTCCTCCTTGATTGCCCTAACAATGACAACTTATCATTGATGTAATTATGAAAACGCCATTAGGCAGCTGTGATACTGTAATCAAGAAAATGATCGTCTTCGCAATTAAAGCCAAGTGTAGGTCTGAGAAGAAGAAATTTGCCCAGAGTTGTACGGGCTGATTCAGTGACATCACCGAGAGAGGAAGTCCACCTCCCGCTCCCTTTTTCCCCCCTCTTCCTATCTAACAGATGCAAAGATGCGCATACAGCATGAGAGAAATAATTAGTAGACATTGGTGCCAAAGCGAGAATGCATAATGGTGTTGTTGGGAGCCTTGGGCCAATCATATTATACCCTCGATGCACAGGCTGCAGCTGTGCCCGGGGATCAGTGGGGAAATAGATTGCTACAGTAAACAGAGGTAGTGGATTAACTCTCAGATGACAACTAACTCTCTTCACATACACATTTCTCCATATAGAGGGGAGATAACGGCCCAGTATAAATAAGAAAAAAAATCTCCTTTCAGCCCGTACAGGCAGTTATTCAGACATATGGCTTCAAGTGTTAAGCAGAAATCAAAAACAGCATTAAAGATTAAAGAAAATCACAACATTATGGGGTAAAAAAAAAAGAAACAGATTCCCAAAGTACAGCATGCCATCCCGTGACTTTCACTTCTGTGGTAACACCGTGGTCGGAATGAAAGAGAACATCCAATCTGTCAGATTTCTCTCATCTTTCCATTCGGTGGAGCGGCACAACAGCATTCAACAATGGAGCGCTGCATCCCTGTTATCGCCGGGGGAGCGTTCAGGATCGGCGGCCCTCCCTCTGTATTCTATCTCTGTGATTCGGCCCCTGGCCGGTCCGTTTGAGGTCACCGTCTTATCACCTCTCAGCAGTTTCATCAACAGGGCCTTTACAGTTGTCGGCCTTCACTAATTCTGCTGTTATCTGCTGTAGCACAGTCAGCGGCCAGGACCTAACACCTTTAACACACACACACACACACAGACTAACATGGCCATGCATACACTGAAATATCAGTTTTCTGGTATATCCAGCTGAGTCTTTATTAAATATAATTAGATATTGGCCAGTCAAGTCATACTCTGTCTATATGATTCTTCCCTGACCATGTGAACATCAAAAAAGTCTGGATTGGTCTGAACTTTTATCTTCTTTGCTCGTTTTATTTATTAATTTAACTGTTAAACTGTCCATATATCCCAAAGTTTTCCCATCACACTGTCTTAAAGCCGGAATAATCAAAATTGCCACGTAAGTGAGGACTGCTTAGATTCAACCGACAAATGTGTGGAATAAGCAAGTAATTTAATGACTGAGTCTACATGGTTCTCATAGTGGGCAAAATCGGTAATATTAGTGCTTATTCCATATTTCTGTGGAAGATGAGTCTGAGAAGTTTTCATGATTATAGTTTTTGTAGTTTTAAAAATCTATCACCCTGAAGGAGTTTCATTAGTTCTGATCCCAATCAAGAGTTTTAGCATCACACAGTTGTCTAAATATTGTTTCAGAGGCCTTTCCACCTAAAATAATTCCAAATTGCAGTGAGAAAATGGGGGAAAACCTAAAAGATCCTGAAGATCAGCATAAAGCATTGCAATAAGCAACTTCAATGCAAAAATGTTCACCAATATTGGCCTTCAAAAGCGGTCAGACCCTACTCATGTACACATATACAAGCACATTCATTTGTGCAAGAACACACACCCACAAACACACACACACAAACATACAAAGACACACATGCACACACACACATCAGAGAAAGGCAGATGGAGTCAGAAGCACCTCTCAAAGTGAATCCAAATTAGTCCAAAACAAACCTCCACACAGCTTCAATCTGCACTAAAGCCTACTCGACTGCAGCGGATGCTGACATTTGACGACAGCGCAGTGAGCCAGCTTGATTCAAAACCACAACAATCTACGCCAAATACTTTGTGGTTTTGGACAGACCGGGATGGACAGAAAGTGCCGTTTGCCAGGCTTTGCTGTGGTCCCTTTCATGATATCGTTCCAGTCCAGCCACCGTGTTGCCATTGTACAAACTAGATACTTTGGAGCGTCGTTCACCTGTCCCACAATATGTTCTCCAACTGCACACAGCTTGTCTAATTTTCGTGCACGAGGGGCCGAGGAACAGACAAATGTGCCATTAATGTTGCAGAGAGAAAGCGCCCTTGTCATCTAAACCATTATGACATAAATATTTGATTACAACATAAAAGGTCTCTCTTGTAAGTTAGACTGGCCATGCATACAAAGAGGGGATTTAAGTCTTAGTGTGGCTGTACACCACAGTGGGTCAAACAATTTTAGATCAGCATAAAACCATTGTGTTCTTTGGTGCTCATTAAATATTAACGTTGCTAAGTCTTATAATCTACACTGATTACTGCAGAAACTTGAAATCTGCGCGAGTGCACAAGACCTAGTGAAACAGCATTGATAAGAGTTCGATTTGTAATATCTGCACCACGTCTGTGTACTCTTCATGCTCTGTGTGTTATGAATGAACTGACAACACAATACACGCATTCATAATACAGCAAATTATATAACAGCTACAGTCACCATTAATCGATGGAAATGCAAAACAACAGGCATGTCACAAGCACTTTCAGGGTAGCCTTGGTAAGCAGAGTGGCATTTCTTTATTAACAACAACAGTGCTGATCCCAATGCTTCGAAGCTCCGATCGTTGCCATGGTAATCAGCAAAATCACTATTCAATTTCTTGCCCCTTTTTAACCCCTCCAAAAATATGATTTAGCCCAGTAACTAAGAATAATAACCCAACATTATTGATTATGAATCACCATCATCAGTTTTGCTCAAACAACATTTTGCTCGTCTACCTGTGAAGCCTTGCACATCCAATACAATGTCATAGGATGTGACTTACAGCTGGTTTGGCAGGATGTCCAAAAAAGTCAAATGTCTGGAATGAACCCCCCCCCCCCAGAAACCCAGATGTGCCAAAGGAAACTGGCATATCACAAATCTACAATGAGTCTGTCAAATCAACTGACAAATGGAAGAAGCTTCTCAGTTGCACACACCACGCATGCTTTTTTAATTATGGGTAATGTTGGCAAAACTTGCTAACAAGCCAGGCTAGCATTACCAACCATGGCCAGTTCTCATCTGTTATTGTAGGTGTGTCAACTGAACATGGATGTTTCATGCACATCTACCGACGGCACTTCACAAAAACACTGGGAACTTAAGACCTATGTGTTGGGTAATTGCACAGTTCATATCCCACTCCACAACCCCACGGCCCATCATAGCAAAGCTTTGAGTACCATCGAATAATTTCTGCCTAAGTTTAGAAGCCCAAAAAAAAGGTAATCTGGACAGCCAAGAAAACAAGCAAGCAAGGGTCAACATACAAAGAATGAAGCCTGTGCACCTGCTATACACTCAAGAATGAAGCTCACAAACCCATCACCATTGTATATTCATGCACAATTTCACTATCCTCCCATCAAAAGGGAAGTAACCCAGCTGGGTGCTCAGAAAATCTCAACAAGGGTGTGAGTGAAAAGCTTTCGCTGCCAGAAACATGTCACATAAATACCAATGGGCACTCAAAATTGTATGGCCTTGCAGTAAATGCCCATCTCGCTTTTGTATTTTATATAGCCAGGCACAGCTAGACTGCTGTTTTGCTGAAAGAATGACTAGACAAGAAGAGCAGAGTCAATTACTCCTGATTGCTCTGCCCATAATTTCCTTCTAGCAAACTGTCCCGATCACAGTGACCAGAGTCTCCTGCTCATGAATAATAAAGGGGTTGCACCGAACCATTGCACCCACTGATGCTTCACTCACAGATCCACCTCATCTACCATTCGACAATACAATATCACCCTCAACCAAGCATGCAACTAGAACCTATGTCTTCGATTTGCACACTGCACAGTGGGATCACATTAGTTCTCATGATGGTGTCACCCGGATAAGTGACAGTACTTTTACTTTAAGCAATGAGTTTGCATGTGTGGCAGGATAATAATGAACAGAAGCAGTCACTCACCTTGCATTTGCACTACCTGGAGAGATACACCTGTACGGTAGTCTTCTAAATTAGTAGTTGTCAATCCTGATCATCAGATCCTCAGCATACTGCTGCTTCTTACCAGGAAGTTAACTGCAGTTAATAGCTTTCACGTGGCTTCCCATGTGTTAATCAATCTCTGACTAAATGGCTAGAATGAAAACCAGCAGGGTTCTCGGTCCTGAGGACTAGCATTAAAAACCACTGTAAATGTTTCTACGTGTTCTGCATTTTTCTCCATAACACCCCCACTGCTCCTCAAGAACAGCCACAGACCAGCTAGTGATCGGCGTTATAGTCTGCCCTACTGGTCTTCATACTTCAAAATGGCAAAATGTGAGAATTAATGAGGTTAAAGGTGCAGAAAATACTGGAATCAAGGGATAAGGCAGGCTGCAAATATATTTGAAGGGGAGAGTTTAATTCAAAACATGCTAGGGAAAGAAGATAGATTTCAACATTGCAGCTGAGGGTGAATTCTTTAAAGGCTCAAGGTCTACATTCTCATTTTATTTCCACCAATACCCAGAGATGGTGTCCCTGGGGTTGAGTTTCCTTATCTGATCATATCATCAGTATAAGGCTGGAGCAATAATATAACTTGGGGCTATAAAACTGCTGGTCTAAGTGGACCATAAATTAGCCATTACCATTAAGGCCCATACCAGCTAAGTTATAGCCACTGGGTCAAAACAGGAGAGCTGCCTAACAGTCAACAACATCCCACAGTCCTTAAAGTTAAAACATGACGGCGGACCAGCGGTGAAGGATCCTTACAAGTTACTGCAAAAGAAAAGCACCGGAAACCTATTGAGTGTCAGTGAAAACCAGCAACACTGGAAACAGATAACTTAAACCCTTCAGAGAGATGTGATTTCCATTAGTGCAGCCATTAGCTTACTTTTTCCCTGCACCACAAAAGGATGAAACCAAAAGCATACTGAAATGGCATTTGCAACAGATTCCCTGCAATCAGACACACAATACCATCCTGTCAGCTCCATAGCTGCAACAAAAGATGGTGAGAGTTATGAAAAAAGAGAGTCGGGAGGAAGGGTGGGTGTGAAGGAGGGGTGGGGGGGAGGCACTGAAAAATGAGAAAAAGGTATTGTTCCTGTTTTGTGAGCTGATGGGAAAAAAAGAGACAAGACAGAGACAAGGCATACTGCAGCACACTCCATTACAGTCGAATTACAGGGAGCGCCTATGCATATAATGCATAAAAGTGAATAGAAAAAAGGTGGTGAAAAAAACAGTTTGCAAATCAGTATCCTTTGGATCACCCACTGGATTCAGTGATTATCCAATGCAGACTCAGAACATACTGTACCCCTGTCTCTTTCTGGTGATAAATGGTGGCTCTCACTAGAATTCATGCTATATTTCAAAGCATTTTATTCCTGTTTTTGCTCAAAAGAACCTAAGGGGGCCTTGGTGGTTTAGCGCACTAGTAATTTCTTCAGAGAAATGGACCATATGCTGTGACCCGCAGGTTGTGCTATGCTTTCAAACGTTTCTCATATTCACCATACTGTGAAAAATTCTCATGGAGGCTGAACTGACCGCTCTCCTCTAAGGGATGCAGAGGGAGGTGGGGAGGGTCCAGGCTCGGCGCGATCCCCTCTCAGGGTGACACTCCTATTGGAGGTGTCTGAAAGGTGAGACCAATGCATTTAGCTGAGGCTGTGTACCAGGGTGACTCACACTCAGACTGAGCACATTTCGCTGCTATAGGGACACCTGTATATGTCTGTGACCTTTTTATTATGGGATGTTCTTTTTAACCACTTGGTAGCTCTGCCACACATCATTCTGCTTACAGGACCTTGCTTACACAGCCTTGGACCTCTTTCTTACAGATACATTTTTCGGACTCTGGAACATTTGCTCTTTTAGTTCAGTTTGTTTGGGCAGGTGGGAACGATGAAAAACTCGGGCGGCACCAAATAACTGCACCACATTTGGATCTTGGCCCTCTTCCAAGCAAACTGCGGTGTTGTTTGCAAAGAGGCTGAACATAACTCAAACCAACCGCAGGAAACAG
>OMKZ01014811.1:0-21344 GCA_900302535.1 Neoniphon sammara | reverse complement strand
TCTGGTGGCTCTGGTTTAATTTCTGGCACGAGTCGCTCCCTATCCCCCTTTCTCTCTTTCTCTCCCTCTCTCTCTCTCTCTCCGTCTCTCCAGAGGTTTTTTCCGCCTCCCTGTCAGCAGGCTAACCACTGAGGGATGCTGAAATATCACTGACTTCATCCCCCCCGTGCGCCCCCCACCAACCCAAGCCAGCCACCCACAAGCCCACTCTGCATTTGGTTATCCACTTAGTTCCTTTCACACTCTGTCTCATTGAATTATGCTGACCATGTGGATTTCCTTCTTGGATTTCTTTTATAAATCTCATTCAGAATCACGTGAAGGTCCTTTTTTCTTCCTCTCTTAAGTGGATCAGAGTGGAATGAGCAGCCAGATCAGATGTACTGGTGATACTGCTCTCTTCACAGATTGGACTGTCCTGGGTTTCAGAGGAAGGAGCTAACAAAATTAAGCCAGAACTATTAGGTATATAACCAGGACCTGCTCTGCTTTTTAATGGCAGACCAAAGTTAACCCAACTTTTTATCCAGAAATAAGTTGTATTTTCATTGTGTAAATCATATAATATGTGGGATCAAATTATCTTATTTGAACATGGGATCTTTTTATAAACAATAAATAATTTATTTTTCTGACACTGTAATTTTTGGTATTACCTGATTTCGGAATCATAAGGTTCTGTCAGGGTGAAGTGCATTTCTGAGATATTGACAATCAAAAATTTGACAAACCATGGCAAAATGTTGTACTTTATTTTAAATGTGACTTAGAAAATGAATAAAATAAACTTTAAATAAAATTCAGAGGTTACAAATCTGTGAATATCAACTTTGGGGGGGAAACAGTTTTGTTCTATGTCAAAGGTCTAGTAAATTATTAAAAAATCAAGTGATGGAAATGATACAATGCTCTTCAATTAATTTGTGGTTGTGATGTGAAACATTAAAGTAATTAAGTCTCAAACAAGCATTACAAAACAAACAGTAACTACTGTATCTACCGTAGTAGATAATAATGCCCAGCTCATAGTTTATTGATGGTGGTTTTCCTTTTGATGATCACCCACTGGAGGTCATAGTTCACTCACTTTTTTTTTTTTTTTTTTTTTTTTTACAGCTCTGTATGGAAGCCCTGAAAGAAAAAAAAAGTATTCTTTTTCCAGGGCCTCTGCAACTACACTACATGTCCAAAAAACATACACCTATGATGTCATTTTTGCTTTGTTTAACGCTATTGCGAGAATAATGCTCACTGGAAAACTTGAGCTTTATTAATGTCAACACCAGCATAAATTTTGGTGCACGTCAGAAATAAGCAGGTCAAGTTGCAGTCAAGAAAACTCTGTCTCAACATTCTGTCTCATCTATTTTCAACTGACCATTGAAACAGTATTGGATATCTGTTGTACACATGTAGCCACACACACATACACATACCATAACCACTTGTGACAGAGCTAAACCACTGATAAGTCCCAGCTCCACAAGAATCCTCTCCTTTATTGTGGCTTCGGCATACGAAGATCAAACAAGCTTATCAACAGCTTCAGACTTTGTGCCTAATTTGCTCCATCTGAGAACAGAGATATAATTGGGCTCGTTTAAATTAGATCACTAGGCTGATTTAGAATGATCGAGTGCCTCACTGAACCTATTGACAGGCACTTGGCTGGATTTTGTTGTATGACTTCCAATTATTTACAATTAAGTAATTTTATTCAAACCATGACTTGTTCGTGATGTATTGTTGGTCAGATTGAGTTTGACACAGCAAAACACTCGGCTTGCGCTGTGTTGAACTCCATTATGTGTGGGCATTTCAACCAGAACATGGTTAGGCAAGAGCATCTGGCATTCGTGCCCACGCAGTGCCAACATGGCAGTGCGCCTAATGGCCGGTGCCAGGTGGCAACGCCAGGGCACCACGACGAAACATGCACATCCCTGTAGCTGCTCTGGCTGCCTTTTCTTCCTCTGTTAAATAAGCCTGCACTGCCTTTCACTAACTTTCAATGGCTGTTAAGGGATTTTACAAAGGCAACCTAAATCAAATTGTATTTATCATTAAGCTTTCATTGTGGAAACAGGCTTTCAGTGAAAACAATCAATCTCTTTTTTTTTCTCCACCCTTTGTCCCAAACAAAGCAAAATTTGGCTTTGCGTGGCATCTGTAAATGGGCTAAATGTGGTCTTTCATGGGCTGAACACAGAAAATCCTGTTCTCTTTATGTAGTTACAAGTCAGAGCAGGAGTCAGAGGAGTGAGGAGTCATTGTTGCAGGCCGACATAATGGCCTGCTATAGTTCTGCTTCTCCCCTTTTCTCTTTCTCTCAGGATGTTTGCCAAGGAACCTGCGTCATTCAGGTGTGTCACAGATACACATGGGAAGTGAATGTATATCATTTAAAGCAGAATGAAGCATCGGCATGCCAGAGCAGCATGTGCGTAACATGTAGAGAAGACTCACTATTCACACACACACACACCCCTTTGATCTTAGAAGACGTCACTGAGTCAACCTTTGGAATGCTTGAAATCTGACGGTAGGCTATATGCCGTTTCTTCCGTAACAGTTTTTATCCCCAGGCGCAGAGCGAGGCTTAAGCACGGCTTTACGTGCCAGTGCAAGTTTCTGTGTCATAACAGCAATGATGCCATCTCACAAATATTACACTGGAATGCCTCACAATTCATTCCAAGCATACCCGTGCCGGGAATGTGCCCTCTGCCCGTTCCACTGTCAATGCAAATCAAGCAATACAAGGATGAACTGGAAAAACTGCAGCTCCTGCATCGGCGGTGGGACGACCTTCCCTCCCTCCCTCCCTCTGCCTGCCTTGTTTGCTTCTGTTTTGTTCCAGGTTGTTGGTAGGTGGAGTCGACAGGCTTGTAAGGGTCCAGTGTGCACCATGGCATGGAAGACCTGCTGTCTCTTTCCCCCTGCACACACTCTGTCAGTGTGGTTGCTTTATAGTTGAGTTCACACCTCACTCACTCTCACACCAGATCCCACCAAAAAAAAATCCCACCTTAGTTTTTCCCCTTTTCTCATCCTTTGTTTGCTGTGCCCCCCATCGCTTGTTTCTACCTTTTCAACCAAGGCTGAAACAAAATGGGGACTTATCAATTTAAATTCTGGTGAGCATTTCTGCATTTTGATTTGCCTACTTGATAGCACTTACTGGTCACTGTCTGCCTCCTGCGCTTGTGCAGTTGCAAGGGTGGGCTGTTAAATGATTTTGTTTGAAAGTCTACCATGTGAATGAGGAAAATTCCCTGTGTTTATGGCTTTATAGTCATTCAGGGTACGGTGCACCATTTGTTAGGCCTGTAATTGCCAGAGATATCGGTCCTTTATTTGAACTGAGGAGGGTAGGTGTTTGCAGCATCTGTGTAATTTTGGTTTTTCAGAGTTAACATTTCTTTTTTTTCTCTGCTAGGCATAGCAGCATGTCTCCATTTGGGGCCTAATCATAGTGCCACAGCGAAAGTAAGTAGTGGCAGTTTTCTCAGGGGAAATCCATAGCATTGAGAGGCTTCCAGGCTTGCCAGTTGTGCCCTCGCCCTCTGAGGCTTGGTGCTTAAGTACCCGTCATTTGTAGCTGCATGAATACTAGAGTTGAGTTTCAAAGATTCACAGAGAAGCGGTTAGTAGAGAGCGTCCAATTTCCCCCTTGGTTTCATTTTCAGTTTTTGCAGGCCCAAGATAGTAAATGTATACGAGATTGTTTTTGCTTAGATGAATTGTCTTAATGTGCAGAGAATCACCCCAGCTGGGAATCTATTAAGCACTATCACAGCTAAGTCTATAAGTCAAGGCTTTATCCCAGTTCATCTAAACCTTTGGCATTCTTAGGACTATTCAAAGTAATCAAGGCACTAATTTCTTGTCTAACATGTTCCCATAAATCTTGAAACAGGAATTGCCTGGGTTCCTACTAGCAGCTGGGGAGGTAGTGCAGGAAGGCACTACTGACCTTGTGTTTGGTTATACTGCTCATGGGCCTTTAGCCACACCACAGGATGACTAGAAAGCCAGACCTTCCTAGAAATCTAGTCAGTTATGCAAATAGTTCATTTAACGACTTTATGACACTGAGGAGCTGTCCAAACAGAGACTGGCGACATCCCAGTTTAGAATAAAACGCCCTTATGATAGCAGGGCTGAGCAACGTCCCTTTTCTTCAGCTGGCCAGGTTCTCGCTCTTGTTCCTATAGTGGGTTCGCTATTTGACACTAAATTTTCTGGTCCGTTTACTCTGGTCGTCTGTCAGGTTTCAGAAGAGAACTATTTGATCTCCTCTCCGTCCAACACAGCTCTGTCACCCTGTATTATGTGCGTTTGTCTGTCTCTGCTGAACCCAATACAGAAACATTCCCAGACAGCATACCTTGGCACAGCAGTTGGGCGAGGTCAAGGCCAAGGCCATCGAGTGGTATCCAGCTCCTACAACAAAAAAGCTCATGCACTTCCTTGGTCACATTCGGCGCTATTCATAGATTTTGCCACAACTTCTTTACTGCTGTTACACTGCTCACTGACTTGCTTAAAGGCAAGTGAGGTTTGTTTGTTTGGCTTTCGAGAACATCACATCTCGCCTGTGCACCTGTACTAGCTGCTCTGTGGCTTGACCAGTCTTTAAACTGCAGGAGGATGGCAGTATAGTGGGCACAGGCACTGTCCTGCTGCAGTCAGATGCCAAAAGAATTGATTATTCCATCAGTCTCTTTTCCAAAAATGTTCACCTTGTATCAGCTGAACTTCTTCATGGTGAATGAGGCACTTGTCCTGTTTTGGGGCATGTAATACTTGCTGAATCCTCTGCAGTGTCCAACTCATTATGAATACATTGATCCTTGTTCTTGCAGTCCCAATGGCTTCGCACTTGGTCCCCTTGCTCATGGCAAATTGGCAGCTAAACCAGGTGATCTTGTTTATTTATGCATTATTGCATTAGGCCTATGTATTGATTCTGTTGGTAATTCGAGGTTCCTGTAAGAAGTCTGGTTTTATGGGGAGAAGTGTCACAACCCTCGCTCTTCTTCTTTAATTTGGTCTTCCATTAGTGCAGTCAGGGAACATAAAATTATGATATTATTATGAATTATTATTATGAATATTATGAAATTATGAATTATGATAAGTGTATGAGCTGGAATATCAAATGTCTCCTGAATCTGGATTACAGAACCTGAGAAGAGCTTTATTCTGGTTCTTTATACTTTATTCTGGAAGCTATTCCAGACCCTGAATCTCAAGATGACACCTTGGCCATCAGGACTCAGGGTTATCAGATAAGTTTAATAGGAGAAAAATGTTAAGCTTTCTAAAAGACCACTGGTAAACATCAGATTTTTGACGCCAATCGCTCGAAATCAAAGAGCGAAGGCTTCTATCTAGACTCACTTTTTGCACTTGCAGCTTTCAACACTCTTACAGGGAGAAATCCACTGTAGAAGAGGCAGACGCTAATTTCTCCATCAATATTAGCCTAAAAGACCAACACACAAGAGTGTATCAGAGGATGGATTTTTCCATTTTTTTACAGAGCTATTTGATGATAAAAGATCCACTGGCGTCAGGGCAGCCTTGTGGTGAGACAGACCGTCCTTCAACCAGATGACCTGGGTTCAAGCCTCATATTGGCAAGCATCCACCTTGCTGAAGTGTCCTTGAACAAAACACTGAATCCCTACCAGCTGCAGGGATGCTCCTCTCTGTAGCTGACTCTGACCTCTGACCTCCAGGGGGGGTGGAGGGGATTTCGGTACAGGCTTCAATAAGGCAACACATTATCATGGACATTAGCTCCTAGCCTCGACGGCATCACTATCAGAGCTAATTTCGGCCGCATCCCCTGCATGGGATCTGTTTATTGTACGGCCCATCAGCATTTTGCATACAACCACGAACTGCAAACAAAGCCAAACACAGCTGAGCCAGGCTGCACAACCAACACGCTGCATCCCCAGCTCACGTGCTCGCTGGCAATGAGATTCCACCAAAGTGAGTTTGCTGCTTTTACAACCGAGCCCATCTTAGCCCTGCAACTCCCCCTTTTCATCCTACATCTTTAACTTCCAGTCATCTTTGGGCAGCATCTACCCTTAATCATTCTTGTCCTTTTAGGCTTTCCCTCTACATCCATCACTCCCCATGTAAGCACTGCACTGAGAGCAATCAATGTGTCTTTCTTTTGACAAATCCACCAACTCTCTCTCCTCTTTGACTGTTTGCTCTGCCCTTTCAGCGACAGCACCTCTGATCCTCTCACAAACCTTTCTCTGCTTTCAAAAGTACTCTCTGCTCTCACCTCTCCCTCTGTAATCCTCCGCAGACACTTCACTGAACCTGTATCATGTTGCCCCTCACAATGAAGACACTTTGCTTGCACTTACCTCAATTCTCAGCCTCCCACAGAGCATCCTTTCCATACCAAAGAGGGGGAACGTCTTCAAGAGGAGATGTCCAAGCGGAGAGTGTGCATATAGTCTTACACAGTAGCTAACATGATTTAGAAAAAAAAAACACCACTTTTCTGAAGTGCTGCATGAAAGAAGAATAGGGCTTGACTCATATTCATAGTCTAAAAATTTAATTACCAGAAGAGAGGATTTTATTCTATTCTTACTTTACAGTAGGAAATGACACCAAATATTTTTTCTATTTTATTTAGACATTATTTATTTTTCTATTTTATTTAGACAACTCAGCACAATGATGATGCACAAGATACTGGTGACTCGATATCTAGATTGTGTGTTTCTGCTTCCTGGCTACTCTGGATGCTGAATTCCTTTAAAGGTGCAATGAGTAATATTTTAACTGTCTCATAGCACAAAATGGCCATAATTTATAGTGTTACTGATCAATACCAATGACTCAACAATTACTCTGCCAAGTGCTAGAAAATTCACTTTCCGGCCTGTAGTCTGTTGTGGAAAACACACTGCCCGCCCTCCTCCACCTACTTGCATTTTCAGCTGCAGAGGGCAGCGCCATGAGAGAGTGACTGGCATCACAACAAGTTTGTTCCTCAAGCTGAAAAAAGCTAAGGACAAAGCAGTATCATGACAATATTAAATTACGATATATTACCTCATCATTAATTGTTGCTGTTGGATCTCAGCTCTGATTCATAAGCTGCCTGTTCTCGAAGAACGCAGACAGGAGTGTCTCTGCAGTTATGTTGTATTGATATTAGAATTTATAAAGCTTAAGGAACCTGAGACCAAGTTCTGTTGAAATCATTTAGAAGGTTTCGAAAAACCCTAACGGTAATCTGCACGCTTCTGCGTTAAAGGAAAAGTACTGACCAAGCTTCTGCTCCTCATGCTCACAGTTTTCACCTCCCTGTGTGGATTAATGTCCTTCCATATTGACCAAATCAGAACATGAGAGCACGACACAGGCAGCTGATATGCAAAGTGGTTTTTACTGAACAGCCTACCGACCTCAAGATATCACAAAGACCCACAACAGAGCTTTGTGACTTTCTAGGAATGTCTAGTCTGCCCTGTTGTAAACAAACAAAGCAAAAACAAAACAGAAAACATGCACAGAAAACGTATTTTGTTACCCAATACAGCTGGTTTCGATTGCCTGGCAATCAGTGTAAAGCAAACAGTCAGATATAATAGAGGCAGCGCTCAAAGCAACACTGCCCTGCGGGGGGTCTTTCCTGACTCTCCTGAGATTTCAGGCAAACACCCCACAATAAAAGACAAGCTGCGGTTACCAGCTACTTTCCAACTGCTATGAAGGAGACCTGGTCGAATCTCCCATAGGGAGTTTAAGCCGTGGACATTGTCGCCATTACTCAAATATGATCAAGTCGTATTCATTCAAACAAAGACAACTTCTCCCTGAATAAATGTTATCAATACTTTTATCAACGGCAACACTCATGAGATGCAGCTGGAATGTCCCACTGGCTGTTTTGACTTTGGCTGCAGCAAAAGAAAGCTGCGGGAAGGGACCATTGAAGATTAAATTCATTTAATATGTACTTCCAACTGGCTTTCCTGTTTACCTCTTGGTCATTATGAGCAAGTCATACCATACTCACATAGCAAACACGTTCCCTGTCTTAAATGAGGGAATTGATCTATATTTTAAATTTTTTTTATATATAAATCCTTTTCAACCCTGTCAGTCCCTTCAGTGGGTTTGTTATTACAAAACTTATTCCAGAGCTTCACCTCTGCAGAAGTTCTAGTGGAGATCCCGAGGTTTCCAAAGATGCCAAACATGTCCTGCTAAATCACAGGGAAATGTGTATGAAATGATGCACAAGACATCTAGATATTTTCTATTTGATGTAATGCTGCAGCCATAAGACAATGGCATCTTGGGTTTGAATATTTCACTCAATTTAAATGTTGCAACCGGCAGAAACAAAATATGTGACACTGTCCTACAATATGGGAAAAATTTTTTCTAACTTTGAAGGTATTTAAGGGGAAATTTAAGGGACAATGCCTTGTGTCAGAGTATTAGGAGCATCATAGGAACTGGTAGCTGCTATGAAACCGATCAAAATGTTCCCTTACCAGTGCTAAGAGATTTGCCACTTGTATTGTATAGCAAATCTATTGTTATACAATGTAAATGTATGTTTTTGTGAGTCTGTGCTGAATTTCTCTCTTGATTTAAAAATATAAACATTTTTACATTTGCTGATTATAAATAGATTTTTTTTACTCTATTTGTGCTAGAATGAAATGTGTCTACTGTGGAATAAGATTTAATTGTTTTTGACACTTGAAATGGACCTGTGACCCTCCTCAAGTTGTTGCACCTGTTCTCCAATTCAGACATTAAAAACCTTTCCTAAATATGTACAAAATTAGCTGGCTTGTTTGACTGTTAAGATAAATTTCCGACTTTTTTGTATGCAAAAATATTGGCTATTGAAGGCATTGGTCATCTTTGTGTTTTACCATTTATTTATTTTTTTAACATTTGGGATCTCTTCAGGCCATAACCTCCTACTGACAGTTCGAAAGATCCAGTTTACCATTTGCCACAAAGTCAAAGGAAAAAGCAGAGCAGAGAGCTCGATATGAGAGACTTTTTAGAGTTGGGACAACATTTGAGATGAGGCAACATCAGGCAGCTCTTACTCTGCTCCTTTATCCAGGTGCCACAATCATGATAGGGAAATGTGGAGTCCATTCTCAGTGTATGTATGGAACAGTTGTGATGTGGCCTTCCATTTCAGCAGATCCTCTATTAAAATAAAATATGTCTGTATAAAACTCCACACAAACCAAAAGTATTGCTAACACCCAGGATTAAAGTGTATGTTTCTGAGATGAGATTTCAGAAGTACAGCTTTGATGGGGTGCAGACATGATGGATAAAGTCTATATTAAAAGACTAGGCACAGAGCCATTTCTACACTATGATTCGTCCTCTTAAACACGGACACTCTTTCCTAACGTCTACACACATGACGTCATCTGGACAAAAACTCAGTGACATCAAAATCTTAAAAGGAGATTTGAACCACTAGAGGGAGCAGGAATAAGCAACAGGACTTCATGCAACAAACACAAAATTAGTCCTATATTGACAGTGTCACGCTTTTGGATTGGACTGATGTCTGTCACCACAATAACTATATACACAGATAAGATGGGAAAAAATAGTTATAGGATTCTTTCAACACCTTCACAGCCTCACAGAGATTCCCTCCTTGTTGCTGCCATCTACTGGTCATAAAAGGTGGTTGTAGACAATCACTGCAGTGAATCACAGAGGGATTATCTGATCATGACTAGGTTAAACACATTACAGGTCCAGTCAAATGTGAAACAGAGACTTAACCTCTGCTGTACTAAATCCAACTTTACTCTGCTATTAAGGAGAGAAACTGAGAGCTAAAACAAATACCCACCATAAACACAATTCACCTGTTTCTTTGATGATCTTGAACAATTTGGGCTTTGTGTGGATGAACAAGTCTAAACAAGCAGCTCTCTTAAGCCCCTACATTAACAATGAGTTTTTGAAAAGTCCCAGTGGTATTTTTTGGCAGTAAGGATGCAGAGTAAACCATAGGTTCCCAAACCTTTTCATGTCAAGGACCGAGAAATAGATCCACATTAGACCACCAACCTCATTATCCTAAGGGAATCCATCTGAGAAAATTTTTGTTGTTAGAAACGCCATGGCAGAGGATCATAATGTGACTGTCTATACTTTAGGTGGGAAGGTAATCGTGGGGAGAGGGAAACCTCTTGACAATCACTCTTACATACACATGCCATCATAGTGCTGTCTAGTGGGTGAAATAATTATGAAATTAAATTATTTCTCATTTTTCTGGGAAGACTTCATGGGTCTTAAAGCCAAAAGTTCTTGTTTCATGCTGTAGCCACTAACCATCACCAGGTTTTAACGGAATAAAGCTCATTTGGGGGCTCAAACAAACATTACCATTCCCTCTTAATGCTCAGCAGCCGCATAAACTCCCTGACATCAGGATCAAGGTCCAAATGTTAGGGACACTTAGATTTTTGGGAGAGTTGTTCAAGTTGACACCCTTACCAAAATAAATAAATAAAATAAAACTATGTTGATCTTAATGTTGTATATATGCGGTATTAATATCTAAATTATGAATCCCTATAAAAATATTATAATGGCATTGTATGAGATAGAAAACACGATAAATTACATTAAGAACACGAGCTCACTGTTAAGTCCTTTATAGAAACATTTTAAGAGTGACAGTATGTAGCACAGTATGTATAAATGTGTGAACTAGGCCTACAATTGTTGATCATCACAAAGCAAACAACAAAACTCAATTATATATTTATATGTATTTTATATGGGGCAAAAAGCATCAATTTGTACTTTTTTCGCCTTTATTCTGTTTTAATTCTACTTACTGAAACACTAAAGATTTATCTGTGGTATACCTCGGTGATTTTTCATTAGTAAGTTGACTGGCCTGTCCAGGCTCATCGTAGGATATAAATCCTGTTTCCCCTTTTTATTATAAATTATCTTACAGGTTACAATGGACAGTTGTGTTACAAATGTGTTGTCACTTTACGCCGGCATGCAAAAGGCGCTAGTCCGATCCGAGTAGTGCCGGTGGCCGACACTAGAGGCTTTACTCTGTTGTTGTGTTGTTTTGTTTAGCTGGATGTTGGCTCATGCTTTCTACTGTAGCCGGTTGTAATGGTAATGGCTCTCCCATGAGGCGGGGGACCGGGGCCCTGTTTTCTCACTAAATACTCCGTGAAGGACCGTGTGGCCATGGCTGGGGTTTTCGACATCGATTTGGATCAACCGGATGAGAATGTGTCTGACGATGAACTCGAAGACGGGGTAAGTTAACGTTAACGTCGCAGCTAACACCGTTAGCCGGTATGGTTTAGCACTCAATGCGTGGCAAAGAGAAGGAGGCCTGTGTTGCTAACATTAGCGGCGAGACATCCATTATCGGACACGTTCCCGTTTGATACGCTTCTTTCCGTTTTCCCGCGAAATTTGACCGGCAGCTCCACAACCAGTCTATGGGCAGTATTTAAAGAGGCTTATCAATGTGGTGTGTTTTGTAATGGTATACACACATTTCCGAGTACAACGTCAGTTAAATTATATTGGACAAGCGCATCCGCCTTAACAAATGTCGGACGAGCATTTGGCGGACGCGGTTACTTCTGTTCCGCCGGCTCTCAAGCTAGCTTTGTATAGAGGAACACCGCTCTCACCCCGAATACCCTTTGTCCTCCTAAGAATTTAGCTGCAGTACTGTAGCCAAGACTCTCAACAACAACAAACAGTAGTAGAAGAAAGGAGAAACCATGTCGGGAAGTGGCCATAAAAACAGCAGGCATTTAGCTGGCATGAGTCCACCCCAGGGTTGGGTGCTTGTCCGATAATGGATATAGCGCTTTGATGGTTTCAGGGTCTGCATCGGTATTCGTTCACTGCAAGAAAATTAGACGTTCGCTAACGTGAACGAACAGCAGATACGTGGTTTCACAACTGATTTGTTATTGCTTACGAGTGGTTTGTTTCTATTTATAATGACGAAATTTGTGGACTTGCAGGAAAGTCGACGAACAAGCTGAATTGTCCGATAATGGACCTCGGAATTTAAGCTAAAGGGACCCTCAGTTTGCTAGCTTATCGACAGTCACTAACTTTGGTTTTATTGCAGCTTATCTCGCACTTGACGTGATATACATCTCAAATCTCCCACACTTACTCATATTGGACCAGTTAAGCACAGCTAAGGTTATTGGCTCAAAGTTACCATTTTATAGCAACATCAGCCAAGATGGGAATTATTTCAGTGCTTAACGTTAGCCGGGAGCTACTGTAAATCTGTAAACTGCAAGGCTCAGTTACCTTCACCTGTTCACTTTAAGTGAGCTGGACTTAAATCCTAGCAAGAAAACATTAAATTCATATCCAGTTGTTGGAGCAATTGCAATATAATAAATAAACTCAGACTGCATCGCCTAATACAGCTATGAATAAGTTAAAGTTGGTTTGTAAAGAGCATTCCTGACATTCCCACGTACCAAGATGTTATCCTGTTGTTCTTCTGTTCCCAGGGCCAGCTCAGTGAATACATGGACCAGTGCAGTGGTTTTGAATTGTGAGTACATTGCATCCTGTAAAGGTCCACAAACAAAACGATGAGTAGTTTAATTTTGCCATTATTTAACTCTCTAGAAGTCATCAGCACACTGAGAATGCATATAAGTTTTGATCCTATCCTTTGTTGTTATCACCTCATTTATAGTAATAATTCTGTATCAAGAAATAAAGTTATTATAAGCCTTATTTAGTAGCATAAAGCTTCTCAGATGGGCTATCTTAACCCTATTTGAATGCATTCAAATGGGGGTCAGTGGTCTGAGGTGGCTCTATTTGAGAGCTGTTTGGATGAAAAAGTTTTGGGCACCACAGCTGTAATTCACAGTCTTACTTGCTCAGCTGTTTACCTTCTATAAGACTGTAATTACTTCACCCTCACAGTTACATCTTTAACCACCCACATTTAGGCTCATACTGATAGACCTATCAAGCATAATGTTGCCTTACATCTGGGAAGTTACAAACACTGTTACATTAAAAAATTTAGCGTATGTTTTCAGTGTGATTTTTTTTTCCCTGCCCCCTGCCAGTAACATGGACGACTGTGAGAAGTTTGAAATCTCGGAGAACAGCGTCAATAAGGGAACAGAACAGATCAGGCCTGAATGCTTCGAACTGCTGAGAGTCTTGGGAAAAGGTGGCTATGGAAAGGTGAGGCGTCTGACTCCCAATTGTGAAAACAGTGTTGCCATATTTGTTACAGATCCAGCTGAAATACATATTCAAGACCTTTACCACACCCTTACTACTCCAGTGGATATATATTGGGGTTTAAAAAGTTTGGTTAAGATGTTTGATTGAGTGACGTCCTTAACACTTTTACAAGGCTTAATGTGGCGGTAGGCAATCTGTAACTTTTATTGACCTCTATCAGTGGGCAGTAGGAATTACACCAACATCCACAGGTCTGTTGCACAGCTTACACTGGCCTGTAATTGACACAAATAATAAAATCACATTTTGACAACAGATGAGATATAGTTAATTAGAGCAGAGGTTCAACAGAAATGTCTACTGAAGAAGTATTTAACCACAAAATACTGTAACAATACTGCTTTGTCATTTCCTTTCTGGCCTCTTGGTGAGGTTGCAAAGTGAGACCGCGAGTGTGTTGAACTTCCAGTGGGTGGGGAGTTTTTATTTCAAGTAGAATACAGGCCAGAAAGTTTCAAAAAAACAGAAATCTCAATGCTTGGTACAGTAATGATCATGGGTTTTGATCACCAACCTTGTCAAACCCCCACAGATATTTTAAGGTAATTTTGTGGTACAGGAGAGTAAAAATCATACGTTTTGCACCTTTAACAGTAAGTTCTGGCATCTTAAGCCATTCCCTCCTTTATGCACTTAACCAAAATGTATGATTCATGTTACTCATGAAAGGATGTGAATGTGAAAATAAGATTTTAACAACATAAATCCATTAAACATCCAATCTTATTATTGTGCTATTATTTTGGTGTTAACATATTTTTATTGTGTTTTTGTGTTTTTTCCCGACCCATCAGAGCTTTGGAATTTTTTATTTTTTTTTTGTGGTGCTCTGTTTCAAGCCTAACTTTGAAAGTGCACATCACAATAATTCTGGAAGCATTTTTCACTCAGCAATGAGATCTGTTGCTTTAATCATTGCTTGAAGTGGTTTTATGTATGCTGATTAAGAGGACAGTTTCTGCAGCTTGGGAATTTCTCAGGATTACAAAGTCGTACATTTTTGACAGATACACTTACACAGTTCTGTTTTTTGGCCTTAGTTTAAAGGGAGTTTGTTTGGCCTGAAAACGGAGGGCAAGGAAAAGGGCAAATTGTCTTTAAAGGTTTTGTGATTTTGGTTCATGCAGTGAAAGCACTCCCAGGAGGAAGGGTAGTCACTGCTGCCTGTTAGTGTCTGAGGTATGCTGTCATTTTCACCACCATAACAGATGACATCTTGATTTAGTATCTTGCAGAGTATGAATACATGTTGCGTGCCATAACGATGGCTGACCTTAATGTCAGTGCTAAAAAAATATTGTCTTTTGCTCTTGTCCTTCCTGTAATATCTCAGCCCCAGTTGAGTCATATAAGACAATAACTGATCACAGTAGTGCTGAGTAACTAATCAAAATATTGAAATTGTAATATGGCCAAGAGCAATATCCAAATAGCAGGACCTGCAGGTGAAATGTGGCAAAATAGCATCATAATGAGTAAGTATTGTGTTGCTTAAGAGATGCTCTGGCCTACAAATCATATTCTCTAGACATAAAAATAACATGTTTGTTTGGCACAGACCCCCAACAAAAATCACATCATCATTTTAATTTTTTTCACTGAAAAAGAAAAATTTTATGCAAAAATGTGCATTCCCACAAAAATTGTGAATTACATCATGACTCCAGTATTGCTCAAAATAACTGCAGTATGATTTCTTCCTACCATATCATTCAGCCCCAGTTGACAGCAAACACACAAGAGACTCTAATGATGTCTGAGCACCAAAGTCCAATGTAAAACTTGACATTATATTATTTTATTAAATTCTTTTCAGGTGTTTCAAGTTCGGAAGGTTTCAGGCGCCACTTCGGGGAAAATATTTGCCATGAAAGTTTTAAAGAAGGTAAGCTGGTTCAAGTTGGAATGTGTCTTTTCTCAGGTTTGTCTGCAAGGTGTGGTATTTTTGTTTTGCAGTGCCTTTACTAAAAAAAACCCAAAACAAACACACTGTTCTGGCATTTGCCCTAGTGACATGCTGGTGCATTCAGGTATGTAGCAAGGCCAGACCACCCAAAATAATGGCATCAGAGGACTTTCCCATGAAACCTCAAAGCTGCTTGTTCCGTACAGCTTGGCCTCCTTTCTTTAATTGACATGGCGCTGCTTCTTGTCTTTGCCTGAAAGGCCAGCTCATGTTCCCAGAAGGCTGAGGGTTTCGGTAATGACTGTGTTTATTGGCTTAATGGGACTTCACCGTAGCTACCATGCAGATTCCTGTTCCACCTCTGCAAGCTGATGTTGAAGCCTTGTCACCGGCCAGTGCCCTTTTAACTTATTTCCACAACAGTTTTCACACCCCGACCCCACGTGCTTTTCTGTCCCTTGCCAGGCCATGATCGTGCGAAATGCAAAGGACACGGCCCACACCAAAGCAGAGCGGAACATTCTGGAGGAGGTGAAGCATCCTTTCATCGTGGACCTCATCTACGCCTTCCAGACTGGAGGAAAGCTGTACCTCATCTTGGAGTATCTCAGTGGTGAGGACAGTGACGCGCACTCACATATATTCTGCCTACATTCATTCTTAGTGCTTATATGTGTTTTTTAAATCCAGTAACAAATAGGGTTTTCATTCCAGCCGTGCATTCATTTCACTGACTGGTTTGTTCTGTGGTTGTTGCAGGTGGAGAGTTGTTTATGCAGCTGGAAAGAGAGGGCATCTTTATGGAGGATACGGCATGGTAAGTTAGTCAGTCTGACACTCTGGCGGTAAAACAGATATTACAAGAAAACAAGCAAACTTGAAATCTGCTTTAATGTTGTGCCAGTGTGCGATATATAATTTGAAAAGCACATGTATAATAGCAAAATTTACAGAAGTTAACTTAAGTTCTTTGTTGACAAAATAGCTTTTACAGATGTTTTACATAGTGTTTTGGAATAGATGTCATCACTGTTTCATTTCAAAATGGGTTGGAGCCAGCCAGTCCAGCCCCAAAACAGTGATGTTGGACAGTTGTTCCTGAGCAGTGCCTGGTCCTCCCACCCGTACCAGTAATGCCACCCTTGTTTGTGCACAAATTTCCAAGTCCGCGCCCCCAAGTCTGGACACCATTGACCCTTTTCAAGAGACCACAATATGGGCATCCTGGCAAAAACGCTCTGTTGCAAACAATTTCTTACCCCCACCCCACCTCCTCCACCCCTGCTTTGACTTACTAGTCACAGCAGGATCCAAAATGTCATGTTATTTGAACATCAGACGTACAGTGTGGTGGGTACAGTGCATGTGTGGCGCAAAAGGTTTCAGTTAGACAGGAAGCAACTGTTTGGATTAAGATGCTGTTTAAGTGCGCTATCATATTCAGATTATAGCCTGCACAAGTCAGACAGGATCAAAAGGAAACAGATATTCTGGAAGGGAATAGACATATGGGTAAGTAGGCCAGGGAAAACACTGTTTGGTTTGTTTATGCTTTATTTTTTCACTGTTTGCAACATAACATGTTCTACCCCATGTGTTGGCCTACTTGTTTAATATAACTGATGTAAAAGCTGTTCCATACAGAATCACAGGCTGCAAATGCATGGTGTGAAAATAGGCCCTTGCATAGCACTGTATTTCCTCAGGCAGTGTAGGGTTTGTTGTAATGGAGACTTGGCTCTCTGTTATTTAAATACAGCCTTGGAGATAGTGATTATATAAAGCGTGCCGTTAGATAATAAGGTGTGATGAGTTGCTGTTCCTAGAATAATGCTAACAACAGTGAGGACAGCACAACGCTTTGAGTGCAGAGATATTCTGTCATTAGAAAAATTGATATAAGGAGTTTCATGTCCATGTCAGGTGGTGGGGAAAACAGGTTGTGTGACATGATGCTAACAAAAATTCACTCACTGCTCACGAGTCTCTTGTGTTTTTCTATTGACAGTTTCTACCTGGCTGAGATCTCGATGGCGCTGGGTCACCTCCATCAGAAAGGCATCATCTATAGAGACCTGAAGCCTGAGAACATCATGCTCAATAACAACGGTACAGTGACCCACACTAAGGGCAGATTGGGTAAAACTGCCAGTCACCTGTTTTCTTCATGCACTGCCTTTTATTCAAGGAACGAATTCTTTCACCAGCTAATCTAATAGTTCATCCATGGCTTGTTTGGTACTTAGATTATCCCTTGTTCTTGTTTTGGCGCCCTCTCCTTCTAGGACATGTGAAGCTGACGGACTTTGGCCTGTGTAAAGAGTCCATCCATGATGGAACGGTCACCCACACCTTCTGTGGCACCATAGAGTACATGTATGTCATCCACTCATCAGAGCTTTTCTATTTAGGAATGTGAATTTTCTGAATAGACACACATTCAGACACAATTCCTGGCATTTTAAGGACAGAGCCCGAGATAATGACCTGGCTTCATATTTCACAGTGCAGTGCCTCCATCGTATCATCTTGTCCTTCCCTTCTCCTTCCTCAGGGCTCCAGAGATCCTAATGAGGAGCGGCCATAACCGGGCGGTAGATTGGTGGAGTCTGGGAGCGCTCATGTATGACATGCTGACAGGAGCAGTAAGTTCACACCATCACTCCCAGGGCATTGTTAAATACAAGCTTTATTATTTTTTTATTTATTTATTTATTTTTAAACTCAGGGCTGCTGTCATCAAGAGATTTTTTTGGCAGTTTTACAGCACTTCAGAAAATTATTCTCTATAAATCATGTCATTTTTTGACAGCGTTTTATTAATGAAAAGAAAAAACTGTATGATTGTGGAATTTTATTTTGACTATAAATCTTTACACCCTAGCTGCATTTCATCCAACTCCATTAATCATCTTGTGTTCACACAATGATCTGTACATCGTTTCCACACTTGAGACATAGAACCATATAAAATCTCCACCTGCTTTAGGAAGAATTTCCTCAAGAAATGTTAACGGTGCCTTTCTCTTTCATAGCCACCATTCACGGGAGAAAACAGAAAGAAGACCATTGACAAAATCTTAAAGTGCAAACTCAACCTTCCACCTTACCTCACACAAGAAGCCAGGGACCTTCTGAAAAAGGTGAGCAGTGAGTTTGATTCTGGTTCATGTCTTTGTCTGCTGTCTCCGCTGAACCTCCTGGAGAAACAGAGTCTCTAAACTCTTTTTCAGCTGCTGAAACGAAACGCCTCGTTACGACTCGGAGCTGGACCAGGTGACGCCTCAGAAGTCCAGGTAAATAAATACATCTGTCGAAATGCAGGCGTGAGCCCACGTATATATACAGTATGCCAGCACATCGGTCTCGGCTGCTAAGAAATCCTCCCGTTGTGCCTGTTCTGTTTCATACTGAAAACCTGTTGTGGGGTCCGATGTGTCCTGGAAAACCTGGAACTTATCACACGAATACACGGAGAAATGAGGAAATGGAAAAAATTGCCACTTGAGAAACTTAGGCTTGTCCTGCCATGTTAAAAAGTTACAGGTTATGTGAAAAAATTAACATAGAGGATATAGAAAAGATGTGAAAGAAGATAAACGTGTCTTCCTGGGTGAGCAGTCCTTGTAGCTAGTACAACCCACACAGGTCGGTTATGTCCTCGGGGTGGCGGAACAGAGTAAAAACCCTGCTGCTGTCCTGGTTGTTCGCAGGTCCACCCATTCTTCCGGCATATAAACTGGGACGACCTCCTTGCCCGCAAAGTAGAGCCTCCATTCAAGCCTTTCCTGGTGAGTTTGTCCCTTAACCTCGGCAGAGCGCTCTAAAAATAAACAGCACTACTTTTATAAGCAGGGGCATCCTGCGCGACCTGTCCCAGCCAGGTGACTAACGGGCCTGCTTTCTTTGGCAGCAATCGGCTGACGACGTCAGCCAGTTTGACTCCAAGTTCACCAGCCAGACCCCAGTGGACAGCCCCGACGACTCCACACTCAGCGAAAGTGCCAATCAAGTCTTCCTGGTGGGTTACCGCCGCCAGGCAACTAGCGGACCTTATTGCATTGTTGTCTCGTGTGTTAAATACCCAGTCAAGTGGGTTTGAATATATTGATTGGGTTTGTACATATATTATTTAAGAAGGCCCTTTTGATGGGAAATACTCTTAACGCTTTCAGGTTACTCTACGACTCAAAATACAGTTTACCCAGTTTTTTCCAGTGTTGATAAAAACTACAAATGTAAATTAACCATATTTAGAGTAAATGTGGTTAAATTAAAAGTACATATTTATATCTAACTCAAAAAATAGTGGTAGTATAATGATCTGAGGACTCATTCATTTTGAGTGTGATACAGTATATTCAGTTCATTTAGATAAAGAAATTAAGTTAACACTTTTAGCGAAGTAACAATAGCACCACAAGTGATGTTGGATGTTGCACAAATCTGGATTGGGCATTTAAAGAAAAGGACAGGAAAGGAAAGGAAAGGAGTGCTTTAATGCAGTACCTTAGCCTTTACTCATGCACTGTGTTGTCTGCACAAAAACATACAAACATAGAAAGGCTCTGGACTTAATGTTTTTTATTTCCTTTTCAAGAGCTAGTTCTTACGAGAATAAGTTAATGCATCCCATCTGTTTCTGTCCTGCTCCTTTTCCTGGAAGCTTCACTGACTGTTCCACCACATTGCATGATAGGGTTTAGTCAGCGTTTCATTGCTCATCATCAGCTGTGGGTTGTTTTTGGAAAGATGGTCTTTGAAGAGGTGGACTCAGATGTTCTCTTTCTTTTGCACCCCACTCCCCCACCCCTCTTCCCAGGGTTTCACATATGTAGCCCCATCTGTTCTTGAAAATGTCAAGGAGAAGTTCTCCTTCGAGCCAAAGGTCCGGTCACCGCGGAAGTTCCCTGGAAGCCCGAGAACACCTGTGAGGTAAAAGCAGTTTGTTTTGTCTCTGCTTTCATTGAATTATATTGATCACTTACAGATTGCTCTTACTGCAAATCCTGCCAACCTCCATTCCCCACAGTGTTCTACAGTTGACGAGGAAAGCCTTGGTAAAAATTTCCAGCTTAACATATATTTCTAATATTTTTATGGCTTTCCTGGGTATATTAACAATGACCACAGTCAGTGTTTGTTTTGGGTTTATTTTAGGTGCGATGATGCAATAAACTGGTGTTGCAACATGCTGTTTTTCATCTGTTTAGTCTACAAAAAGATTTAGGACTCGTTGCTTGTACATGAATAGAGCCTGTGTTTTTTTTTTTTTTTTGGTTTTTCCTTGGTATTGAATTAGGTGTTGTGGGAATGTATTGGTATCAACTACCAAAATTCTGGTATCGTACTAATCCTTGTCTGAGAAACCCCTTATGCTGTCAAATACGGGAAAAAATGATGATCTACAATGACCATAATTTATTGCACCCTTGATACAGCACATAGTGTTGATCAGTCAGTCAGTGCACCTCAGGTCCATCTGTGTCTGCACTGATGCCTGAGTAGAGGCAAAGTTTGAAATGTAACCAACATGGCAACATGGTATGTTGAAGTATTGTCATTTGTAATAAATAGTATACTCAGTATACTATTTATTACTACTTTAATGGAGCATATACAGTATACTATACTGTATATGCTCCATTAAAGTAGACCTGGGTGATTAGACAAAATCAATTCTCATGATATCTTGAATCAAATACCACACGGATAATGTAGGTACCATTTGTGCTTTCATGACATATTAACACACAAGAGATTTCTGATAAACAGTCATTAGTAATGTGGATATGATGAACAAACAGGCAGAGGCAAATAATAGAACAGCTGCAGCCTTTAAAAACCAGGAAAAGACTAAACTTATGCCCTCATGATATTAAAAATCCCAGTCAGTATCTAGTCTCACATCAGTGTTGACCCAATATTAATGCATACCCCAATTCTGCATTAAACTAGTAATAAAGTAGCAATAATCAGATAGTATTCAGGTAATAGATAAAAATACTATAGGCATTTTTTGTTAGTATAGACTGAATCGAAGACAATTTAAAATTCTCACATCCCTCTATGCTGTCCCACTCTTTACCTCCCA
>OMKZ01014810.1:20509-40770 GCA_900302535.1 Neoniphon sammara | reverse complement strand
ACACAACATTATCAGCATGCCATGCAGACCTAATGTCGTATGGTAGACTAATAGTAATGATACCTTTAAAAAAAATTAGAGGGGGGTGGAAGGGCATAAGTACTGTGGTTAGGAACTCACTACACACTATAGGCTAAATCCTCTTAGGAACATATAGTGATTTGTGTGACAGCAACGCTATTATCGTATCAAAGCAATAGGAACACGTTTTTCCGGAGGGTCTGGATACATAGCCTATCAAATTTCACCCGAATCTGTTTCTAAAGTAAATCCGGCGCCTTTTGCTGTGTTGATAATCGGCGCAGTCAGTGATGCCAGTGGTGCACTGTCAGAGCAGCCCCACCACATAACATGCTGCTCCATTTAATTCGGCGCTTTAATTATAAGCCCCTGGCGGGCTTTAGAAGTTCTGGCTACTGGCTGGAGCGCAGCGCCGTGTCTTCCCAGTGAAAGCGCCGTCAAAAGCGTCCTCACGTGGCTTCACTTGCAGAGCCGCGTGCGACGCGTGATTCCCGGGCCCTCCTCCCGCCGCTTCCACGCTCTCACGGACGCTTCTGTTTTGATGCCGCCTGCGGTGATGGAAAGGGAGAGCTTGGTCAGTGGGTCAGCGATTTCATGCATTAAGTTTGTCCCCCGTCACGTTTTTCCGCCTCATGCACATTTTTTCTTGTGCTGAAAAGCAAGTGTTTTTTTTAACATATCTGAATCACAGAACTCGCACTGTTGTAACTGTCTCGGTTTTGACTGCAACATCTGTCCCAAACTCATCGGTTCAGGGCACACATCCGCTTAGGGTGTGTTTTCAGCTGGAACGTGACTCTGCTGTTAAACATAACACGCTCTTCTCATCCGCTGTGCTCTCCAAGTGATATTGAAATAGATAGGGGATTAAAACTGAAATGCTGCAACTCTGTTGTTGATTTAAAAAAAAAAAAAAAGGTTGGTAATCCTGCAATAGATGTTACTGTATGCATGCTTAAAAGGATGTGCTTGCCACTAATACAGAGAAGGGTTAGGGAGTTTTATGACTAAAAAGAGCTAATTATAGCTACAACCCCTGATACCGTAGTATCAAATATTTTATCCACTGCCATACATTAAGCTAATTCAGTTCCATCTTATGTTAATTGCATAGGTCAGTCGGTGCAAATGCATGATGCAGCATCAGTTTGGAGAGAGGCTAAAATAAATAAATAAATAAAAAATCTATCATGTTCATGTGATGTTGACCTACTTACACAAGCCTGGATTAATGAAGTCTACAACAATAGTGCTCACAGATCAGCCATGTTCAGCACCACAGTGACTCTATTGGCCTCTGCCACATAGCACACACATCATTTGTCATTCTCGCTGTTGTTGCATTTTACATAATTTTCTATCATAATAAACAGTTAAGCCCACCATACACTTACACTTTACACTTCAAGGACAAATAAACAGCACTATGGTCAGTCTTAACTGTGTGTGGCTTTCTCTCTCAGCCCTGGTTATAGGGTGAACCAGCAAAGGAAAAGTTAAGGGAGGAGAGGAGAAGGGAGGGGAGGGGAGATTGTTGTGCCTGTGAAGTGCTCACTGCTCACGTTTCTCTGCCTGCCCCTAGCCCCTGGCAGATTAGTACTTGCACGGGTAGGCTAAGCTCACGATGGGCAGTGAAGACCTGCTGATTCTTCAATTAATGCTGTCCGCACTGACCTGAATAGTATCCGGCTTGTGCATAAGGGAGAGTGCATGGCCTTTCTATGGGTTGCATGCATTTGACATCCCATGAGAACGTGCAACTGACTGGGAGAATAGCTAAAAAACTCATGACCTGAAAAGAAAAGAAAAAAAACAAAAAACAGAACAACCCATGGCCCAAGGTTGAAATGTACTCTCAGAGGGGGCGGCGTATCACCTTGAGTTTCATGCAAGGCAGTTGCTATAGCGTGCTGAGGTTGACCACAAGCAGGCTGTTTGCATATCAAGAATGTCAATGTTCCTCAACAGCAGACTGTAAAACGGATTATTAATTGACAGTGTTTATGGCACCGTGGCTCTTGGGGCCATTCATAAACACTTACATGTGAGTCTTCAGGTGGCCATGCAATGTGTTTGCATGGAGGAGGGGTTGGACCAGACCTGTCTGCATGTAAGCTCAGGTATAGAGGCAAGGCTTACAGGCCTGTCTGTTGGGTCTGTCTGTGGCTGTGGAGTGAGTCAACAAATCCACTGACACGTGCTCGTTGAGGGATTATCAAAACACTTGAGCCAGACAAATACCTTGTGCAGCAAAGGGCACAGCACAGCATTGCAGGTATAGGCCCACTGTATTTATGCATACTTTCCAGCTGGTTGAAACACTATATGTTGTAATCACATGCAGTGAATTGTAGATGATGGAATTTTTTTATAAGTGGGATATCCCTCACACCAGGCAAGCATATGCTTCCCTGGTGCCAACACATGGCCAACTATAGTGATGAAATAGGTTTTATATTGGACCTATCTTATTTAGATTATTATATCAGCCTTGAGGGTCTGTCTTAAAATTATTATACAAAACTGACCTTATTCAGTTTGCATTTTATGAAATGTTCAATCATTCTGGATTTCTCTTGTCTGTCTTTTACACTGACTTGGCAATGCATTATTGCAACATTCAAATCCATAAACTACTGTAGATTAGGCTTTCCCCTTGGCAAAAACGTGACTCACTTTATCCGACTGCTGGTGGCGCATGAACAGCAGTGGGTGAGACTATGTCCCAGTGCCACAGCATCCTCTGGGCCCTCCCCAGTCAGCGTATGTTTATAAACACAGAACTGACTTCAGATTGTTGTATATTTCAACACGAGACTGCGGATTTGGTTCGGGCAGTAACCGTGTCAGGAGTCCATGTGAGGCGGCGGTCAGGTGTCGTGCTGTTAGCTGGCGCTGGGCACGGTGCCAGGGGAGCGGGGCTATTATTGGAGCGGAGGAGGCAGCAGACCTCGCAGACACGTGAGGCCGTGTCTCGGCTCATCCACAACGCATGACTAGAGATGCGAGAGAGGATGCGATGGAAGAGGAACTTAAGAAACAGCCCTGAATAAAAAGCACTCTACAGATTTAAAGGTTGCATTAAATGAATACTGCATTATCATGACGCAGGAATTAATTTTCCAAACGAGGAGCGCTTAGTCGGTGCTTCAGGTTGCATCCTGCGTGCTCTGTTGCTGTGCTACCAGCAGTATTTTTAGCGCCTCGTTCTGTATCCGCTTGAGCGCACCATTATGTCTATTACACTCACGATGAGGCAACGACGCTGCAAATTCTCAGAGCTGTTCTCTGCTGCCCAGAGGTTGTGCAATATTACATCACGTTCAGCGCTTCACAATAAGTGGACAATTTCAAAGTCAATTTAAAACAAAATTGGAAGACAAAATAAAATTTATGATGCAAGTTATAATTTCTTTACATTTGTGCAACAACTACACTTTATGGCACAATAAAAAATAATTGATTAATTAATTTTAAAAGATTAAATTAAAAAAGTCACTGTAATTCCCTTGCACTTGCAAAAGTCTGAATGATGTTGCATGCTTATGTAATTAGGATCATGAGCTCAGATTTGACCTGACCCAAACCTCTTAACTCTGAGGTCATCTTAAGCCCTCTGCCCTTTCCCCTGGCTGCAGGTGGTGGAGGAGTGATCCTGTATGCGGGCTCTTCTGGAAGTGCTAGCCCAAGCCCTGGGAGCCCATCTAGTGGATACCAGACCCAGTCACCTTCTTCCCACTCACAGCCCTCATCTCCAGAGGAGGTCACCTTCACAGAGATTGGAGCATTGAAACAGAGGGCAGGGGGATGCACCACCCCATCCTCCAAGCTGGTGTTCCAGTTCCCAGAGGTCTACAGTGGCCCCTCAGCACCAGCCACTCCTCAGCATACCTATGCACACCCAATCGCAGGAAAGAGGCCATGCGGGTTCCCAGGAACTTTCACCAGTGAGTGTTTCCTCACTGACCTTATGCTTTTATTTGATCATTTTATACTTTGAATGATATATGTTATTGTTTTTCGTGGCAGTTCATCTGACTCTCTGTTTACCATTCTTCAGAGACAGGTGGGATGGTCCTGCTGTGCAAAGTCTGTGGGGACATCGCATCTGGTTTCCACTATGGAGTGCATGCTTGTGAGGGCTGCAAGGTAAGCCCCTGATTAAAAATCGCATTGAATGATTTCACATGGATCGCCTTGCGGGTTGATTTCATGTGGTGATTTATTTTGTGCCCCAGGGTTTTTTCCGCCGCAGCATCCAGCAGAACATCAACTACAAGATGTGTGTGAAGAATGAGAACTGTATGATCATGCGCATGAACCGCAACCGGTGCCAGCACTGCCGCTTCAAGAAATGCCTCTCTGTTGGCATGTCAAGAGATGGTGAGACTTCCTGACACATTTTTAATGAGAGACCCTCATACCATCCTGTCAGCGTGCCACAGTGATCTGATTAGCCAAAGCAGCAGGGAAATGGGTAGCCAGAATGAGGCACTGTGCTGATATGTAGGTCTGTGTGAGTAATGTAATGCAGAAAGTCTTTTGAGGTCATCGTGCCAGTAGCGCAGTCACTCACTCTATCAGTGGTCGTGCACCTGCCTTGCCCTTCTTCTGTGTTATTGCACTACATCAGATTGCCATCAAGCTTTGTATCACTCTCTAAGTTTCCAAGTGTCTTTCTCTTGCCCTTTGCAGCATCCTCCCATTCTGTTGTCTCCGTACTCTCGTTCAATACAGCCCGTCCCCCTCCACGTGCCCACCATGTTCCCTGAGCTCCCTCACATCTCCCCTTCAGACAATGATTTATGAGAATAGGAGCCTTGAAGTCCCTGAAGCTATCTGTCATCCGGAAAACTGCAGCAAACACAGGAATTATTTTAGGAAATTGGAACAGGGTCAACTTGATTACCTTGTGTACGCCCTTAGAACATCTTACTGCAATTAATGAGGGATATGGCAACAATTAAGCTAGGGATGCAGAAAACAGCTTGTCGTGACAGGATTTATCAGGCATGACGTTTGCATCACCTACTTTCAGCTCTGATAGCTGAACATTGATTGATCACTATCATCACAGATTAAGAAAATAGCTGGGCTGACCTAGAAAAACAATACAGAATTGGGCCTATAGCGTACTCATACATCATGACCTACTTGGTGTAGTTTGCCTGTCTTCTTCCTCTCAGTATGGTTTCTGCTTATCTCCTCCCTCCAGTGCTCTGCATTGCCTAATCTAGTAAAGAGGTTAGTGTTATTTCTGCATGTGCTCGACACTTTTGGTGCACAGAGAAAATAGGGTGGCAAAAGACAGATCAATAGAGAACAAACACTCCTGTCGACCCCCTTAGAGGAGATTCTTGAAAGAGTCAAGGACCACAACCTAGAAACCCCTTTTGCTCTGTTTCAGCCATTGCGAAAACAGGAAAACCGCATATAACTGACGGCAGCCCACAATAAATAGTACACCCTGATTTCACACCAGGCAGCTGTGTGACTTTGGCTCCGCAATGTAGGCAAATATTTAAGTCCTTTGGCATGATGGCAAATTTTGCTTCCCCTAACCGGAGCATCTTTTTTAGAGCTGCAGCTCATTAGTCCATATTTTGCCCCTTTTTAACTATGGTGAGAGGAATTAATCTCATGCCAACTGATTAACTTTATCCTCTTCAAGGCATATGGTACTGCATGGCAATGAACAAATACTGTGTATTTGATCAAATAAACATGGCAATGTCTAGTGTGCATGTAATTGAACCATGTAAATCACTTCAGTTGACCTAACATGGTATGATTACATTATGATATAAATTGCCCGTGATTATTGCCTTTGTGAGCATTTTTGCTATACTTCCAGATAGTTTGAGTTACACCTCATAATTTGTACTTGAGGTTTTTGCAGAAGACTTTGAAGATGTACCATCTGACTTTCTTTCGTATCTAACTCCAACTTGCGGTCCCACCCCCCTTCATCTCTTTCTGTGCTTCACAATCTCTTACTCTCTTTGCTCTCTCCTTATTCTCACCACTCTCCCCGCAACTGACTTATTCATTGCAAGCTCACCTCTCTCGTTCTTCTCCCTCTCTCGATCTCGGTGCCAGTGACATCACGCTCACGTTGCCCCACTGCCCTACTTACAAATGGAGGGAGGGAGAGGGAGAAGAAGAGAGGGGTGGAATAGAGGAGAGGATGAGGCGGATGGTAGCAGGGGGTCTATAAATAGCCTCTCCAGCTGATGGGTACTCTGGCAGGGGGGATGGGGATAATGGTGAGGAGAGAGAAGTGTTCATCTCAACACTTACACAATCCTCCTTGAAATCCATCAATATTTAAAACAAAACGTGAGCGTTTTACATGTGTTTGATGTGTGTCTCTGTGTGCATATATAATCTCATGCATAATGCATTGTTATGTTTATGTTTTTAAAGCATGCTTAGCTCTCATGCACGCTCTGTATGATTTACTGTAGGCAGTGTTTCCCACACAGTACTACTGCATAGGTAGGATGCAGCTACCACTTCATCTTAAAGCAAGTCACTTGTCTTGGTTTCAGTGAAGAGGTCTTATATTTCACTGGCTTGTTTCAGAGGGCTTTCCCTCACACCAAGAACACTCCTGGGAGATTTACTGAGAGAATAGCCTACAAATTGACAGAATATGTGCACTTCTCTAAACTGCCTTCCATACAAAATGGATATCCATGTTTTTATGATAAGCAGAAATTGAGCTATCCTCTCTGCTTGTGTCTCCTGTAGCTGTGCGTTTCGGACGCATCCCAAAGAGAGAGAAGCAACGACTTTTGGATGAGATGCAGAGCTACATGAACAGCCTAAACGAGTCGGCTGCCATGGACATGGACTCATCCCCAGTGAGGGACACCCCCCCTAGCCTAGAAGATGGCAACTCTAAGGAGGCCATCGGGGCAATCTCCAGAGCTTACCATGACATCTTCACCAGCAGCAACCAGGGGAGAGCAGCCAAGAGGGCAAACATCGCCACCACTACCAACAACAACACCTCTTCCTTCTCTCAGGATGCCAGTTATCCCCATGCCTCCTCTCAGTCCAATTCCACCCAGGGTTACCAGTCTTGCCATGCTGCCCCGGCTGCTCACTGCCCAGTTGCCCCTAATGACAACCGGCCCACATTCCCCGCTGTGGACAACAATCGCTATGCCTTCTTGGTGTCATCAAATCAGAATCATGGCCTGTCGAATGGTGCAGCACCTCACAGGGGCAGCTCTGCCAATCATAACAATTATTCCACTGCGGGAATCACCCAAAATCAGCCTTCCTGCCCATGGAAATTAGCTCCAGGAGCTAAAGTGCTGGTGAGTTGCATAGACAGTTGTGATGTAGATAAAGACTCTTGTTACATATCTTCTCTGGCTAACAATTTATGACTCTTTGTTTACTCTCTTTTTTCCCAGGCCTGCCCTCTAAATGCATGCCCTGTATCAGGGGCAGAGCGCACCAGTCAGCAGATATGGGAATCCTTCTCTCAGTGTTTCACTCCTGCTGTCAAGGAGGTGGTAGAGTTTGCCAAGGGCATCCCAGGATTCCAAGAGCTCAGCCAGCAAGACCAAGTCATGCTGCTCAAGTCAGGAACCTTCCAGGTAATGACCTGAATTTAAAGGTGCACTAAGCAAAATCAAGGGTTGATTAAAGTAATTTAGACTCAACTGATAAAAAAACATGGAATAAGCATGTAATTTATTAGTGAGTAAGGCCAACAATGGGAGCTTTGTAGACACAATCAAATTTAGTGCTTATTCCACGTTTCTATCAGGTGAATCTAAAGGTTCTTCACTTCAGTTGAGCCTCAGCAAAAAAAGCCTCAGCAGCCTTAGCAACACTGAACCTTCAAGTGATTTATACTTCTAAAAATTAATACTAAATAGGTGCATTCTTCTTGATGTGTCTGAATGTGTTATTGATATAAATAGTCTAAGGCTTAACTGTGTAAATAACTGTTAATCTGTTTCTTGGTTATGTCTAGGTTCTGATGGTGAGGTTCTGCTCTTTATTCAATGCTGAGGAGCATACTGTGACCTTTCTGAACGGCCAGACTTACCCACTGCCCACCCTGCGGGCCCTGGGCATGGGCTCTCTGCTGGACGCAATGTTTGAGTTCAGTGAGAAGTTGGGCTCTCTTGGGCTGGAGCCTGACGAGATGGCCCTCTTCATGGCTGTGGTGCTGGTCTCTGCAGGTGAGAGGAAGGCATGATTTGTCATAATTAGAGCAAAGCAGGGAAAAGTGACAGTTTGTTAATGAGCAATAACAAAGTCGTTGTCTCTGCCAACCTCTGACACTGGGATCCTCTGTGTTCCTCAGACCGTTCTGGCATCTCTGACATGCGAGCTGTGGAGCAGCTGCAGGAGGGATTGATCCACGCCCTGCGGTCCTTGATCACCCGTCGTCGTCCAGATGACAGCGCCCTCTTCCCCAAACTCCTCCTGCGCCTGCCGGAACTGCGCACCCTCAACAATCTGCACTCCGACAAACTCTTGGCCTTCCGTATCGACCCTTGAGGCGGCCACTCACACACAGTGCAGACAAGGACACACATATACACATAAACATACACCCCACCACACACACACACACACACACACACACACACACAGATGTTAACATGCTATCTTCCAAGGGCAGGACTTTCTTGGAAATTGAGGAACAAGGAATTGTGCAATCTGAGGAGTGCAATATGTTTTTCAAAAACATGAAGGCAGTGATGAACATATTTTTTATTCACTTTTAAACTTCATTTAACATTTTGTGACAAACACACATACACACACATATACAAAATACGTACACACAACATACACCCCAAGATCTCTTGTGGGACATTGTTTTAGTAAGACCATAAATCAATGTGTAGGCTTACCGTTACCCTTTTGGACAGATCAATTGTGCACTTACTCAGTATTTTCAGTGTACTTAAGACCAAAATCCATTTCATTTAAGTTGTTCTTATTCCTGAAGTCATACAGTATCAACAGGCCATCGCCAAGCCACAGTTGGAAGATATCGTAGATCCCAACAGTTGTTACTTAGGGACCATTAGTGCTGATTTGAATATGTGTCAGTTTGTGTTTAAGAGAAAGGGACCCTGTATATACTACATAGTTAAACCTGAACTATTAAGATCATTGTGTATCACAGTTTCATTAACAAACATACCATCTGCATTAGTACTGGAATGAAACCACTATTTAATGTGTCACCTGTACACAATAGGATCCATGCTATCTTTTACCATTTTTTGGATAATCTTCCAGAAAACATTTTGCACCTCGGGTTCAAATATGCCAAGTTAATAAGTCAATGGTATTTATTATTAATTTGCAAAATCATTGTGTCTGCGTCATTGTATCATATCTGGAATCACATCAGGACCGATGGAGACTCTCCATGCATGGTGGGTTTTGTAGTTCTTTTGTTTTTGTTGCTGTAAATATTATGTTACCCCAATGTCTCTGTATTAATGACTGAATTGACATGGCAGATCTGACGGATGAGTTCAGTGTCAAGAGGAATGTATTGACCTTCCTGTACTGGTTGGGAGTTTGGCATTATGCCAAGGGGGCTTTGCACTGGAGAATACATAGTGGGGATTCTCAGACAGCTCAGACACACTTCCTGCTATCAGATGATGTAACCGACCAGCATAATCCCTGAAATCACCAGCACTCACTCCACATGCACCCTTTTCCTCTGCCCCCAATGTTTGTCATACAAACACAAGAGATATTTTTGGGTGAGGGATCTTATTTGATTGGTATAGATCCTCTCACTGTTTGCTTGTTTGATTATGGTTGATTGAACACATCTTGTACATTTTGTAAATCTTTCTTCCTGAATAGAAATGATATAAAGTTGGAATTATGTACCTACTGTTTTTTCCTTGTGTGTCTTTCTTTTGTGTCCTAAAGCCAAAATATGTATACATTATTTGCCCAGGAGGTAAATATCCAGTATGTTGTTATGATTAGGGTGCACGCCTAATGAATGACGGTGGCTGCCTCCACAAAAAAAACGGTTTGGGTGATAGAAGATTTGTCCATGCGTGTATTTCATCAATAAAACTGATACAAACACGAACTAGTTTTCAGGAACTAGCGATATGCACCAATGCATCTTGGTGCAGCTTCTATGTCTCCTAACCCTTGAAATCCAACGACACGGTAACAGCGCCACTTTGTGGTCAAATGACGTCGAACCCGGAAGTGTATGGTCTGTTGCCCAACATCCTAGTTATATACATCCTGCTATCGGTGCGATTTTATATTGTCTCTCAGAAAGATGTGAAAATAACATGGGGCAGGTGTGAGACGAAATGGTAAGACATTATTGTTTCAGATGTCACCATAGAACCGATGGTGACGATAGTTAGAACCAGTTTAGCTCTATAGCTTGGTTAGCTAGTAGCACGTTAGCACACACGTAAACTGACGTGTTACTTTGGTGTAAAAGCGATGTCTGGTAGCATGTTAAAACTGCTGAGAGGAAAACACGCTCAAGCATCATCACTGTATTTGTTTGGCTAAATTAACAACAAGCCGACTGCAGCAGCCGTTTTTATTTAAAAACTTATAGTCATTGGACCTTGTCTTGCCTGTTAACAGGGCAGATAACTAAACGGAGAGAGTTTAAGTCAACGAGGTGAAACTTTCTGATATATACTATTGTGCCTAGACAGTCCATACATGTCATCCATACTACTGTCCACTCTCTCTCTCCGCAGGTTTTAAGAAACAACGTCAGATAGAAACGAGTTGAAGAAACATCAGGACCTCAGGTGTAACCTCAGCTTTGTAGCACTATGTTGGTGACAGCATATCTTGCCATAGTTGTTCTGCTGGCCCTGTGTGTTGGCCTTGAGCTCACAGCACGCCGCCTCTCCCCACCTCAGCCTGCCCCCACTGCTGTAGCAAACCCAGCCTTCCGCCGCTTTCAGACTCTGTTCCTGCGGGCATACCTTCTGGCCCTGTGGGCAGACTGGCTCCAGGGGCCCTACCTCTACAAACTCTACCGCCACTACAGCTTCCTGGAATCCCAAATAGCCATCTTGTATGTGTGTGGCCTGGCCTCCTGTGTTCTGTTTGCTCCGGTTGCAGGCTGGCTCCCTCAAGCCCTGGGCCGCAGACAGACATGCCTGCTCTTCTGCCTGGCCTACTCAGCCTGTTGTCTTACCAAGCTGTCCAGAGACTACTTTGTGTTGATAACGGGTCGTGTCCTGGGGGGTCTGTCCACATCCCTGCTCTCCACCACATTTGAGTCCTGGTATGTGCACCGTCACGTAGACGTCCATGATTTTCCCAAGGAATGGATCCCCAGCACCTTCACCAAGGCTGCTACCTGGAACCATGGGCTGGCTGTGGGAGCAGGGCTGGTGGCTAACGTGCTAGCTGAGTGGCTTTACCTAGGGCCGGTGGCTCCTTTTCTCCTGGCTGTGCCCTGCCTGGGTGCCTGTGGCTGGGTTGTGCTAACAGACTGGGGCAGGGAGGAGGCTGAGGGAAGTCTGGAGGGAGACAAACAAACACTGCTCCTCGGTGCTTCAAATGCACCCCTGGCTCGTATGTCTGCCAGGGCCCGCTTCTGGCGCAGCTGTCAAGAGGGACTGCGCTGCCTGCTGTCAGACAGGAGAGTCATGCTCCTGGGTGGAGTGCAAGCTCTGTTTGAAAGTGTCCTCTACATTTTTGTCTTCCTGTGGACCCCGGTGCTGGACCCTCATGGACCTCCTCTGGGAATAGTGTTTTCTAGCTTAATGGCTGCCAGCATGGCTGGCTCATTGCTGTACCGCCTAGCCACCTCGACTCGTTACCGCCTACAGCCTGGCCACCTGCTCTGCCTGGCTGTGCTGATGGCCTTCTTCTCCTTCTTCATGCTAACCTTCTCCACTGCCCCAGGCCAGCCTAGACCTAATGAATCCTTCCTGGCCTTCCTGCTGCTGGAGCTGGCGTGCGGGTTTTACTTCCCTGCAGTCAGCTTTCTCCAGGGCAGGGTGATCCCAGAGGAGAAGCGGGCTGGGGTGTTGGCCTGGTTCCGGCTACCTCTGCACTTGCTGGCCTGCCTAGGACTGCTGGCGCTTCATGGGGAGGTGTCAGGGACAGGTGGAGGGGAGGGAGGCAGCGGCACCCGTCACATGTTTGGGGGTTGTGCATTAATGATGCTTGCAGCTCTCCTGGCTGTGGTGAGTCTGTTCACCCTGGGCAGAAATGACACAGACCTGAGACTGGAGGGTGCCAGAGGGGAAGGGGAGATGTAATGAGCGGGTAGTGGATCAGAAAGCCAGTTACTGCTTGACTGGCTTGAAGTGTATTATAAAGATTTTGACTGAAAATGCCATGTTTTCTCCAAGAAAAATCATCAGATTAAGTTTTGCCAAATTGATCAGTTAAAGGAATACTTTAACATTTTGGGCAAAATATCCTTTTTCCGACTTACCCAGACTGAGACAAGATGTTCAATACCATTTTCACCACTGTACGTCCACTGCTTCATTTTTGATGGGTAGCATTTTGTGTTACTCCTGTAGACTCTAGTCTATGCTAAGCTAAAACGAAATGCTACCCATAGGAACCAAACTACTGGACGTACAGAGCTGAAAATGGTACCGAACATCTTCTGGATGTTCTGGATAAGATAATAGAGTGTTTTGCCCAAAACGTTAAGAGTACTCCTTCAAAGAAATCATAGTCCATAAGTGGTTCTTGGATAGATTATAGTTAGATTCACTTTACATTTCTGTATTTATTTTCTTTACTTGTTGCTCTTAAGATTGTCAGATGTCTTTGAGGAGAAGCGTCTTGTTCTCTTACTATGAAATCTTACTCATCTGAATTTTGTCTGCCTGCATAATGATGCTGCAGGAGATGGTGTCATTAATATCTGGGAACACAGCCATATCTACTTTGATTTGTTAAGTGCTGTTACTGGAGTTGCTGGAGACTGTCAGCCCTGTCAGAGTAAACCCCCGTCATTAAGATAACAACTTCAGATGTAATGTAATTGATTTAATGTGTCAATCCACAGACAGATGTGAAGATGTTGACATTGTAGATGGGAAATCGTCAATTTCTCCAGTCAGTCTCCCCTCTGGGATTAGTAATGCTGAAATTTCATCAATGGAAACAGTTTTGGAAAAAACAAAAACAAACAAAAAACAGAGTGTACAGAGGGCTGAATCAGTATCCAAAGAAGTAAGGTTATGAATGGCATGTAGACCAATATTGTGAATGTCACTTCTTTTACAATGCTTTCTTTTAAGTTATCTTTTCAACATTGAAAAGAGCAAAACAGGTCATTTTCATTCTCAATACATATGGGTTTTTCAGCATCCATCTGTATTTTCTCCGTTTTTGTCTTTAAGTTTCTCTAGCTTCATGACATCTAATAAAATTATACATATTGTACATAGGGAATAAACATTTGTTTTGTATTAAATTTTTTTCTATTTTGTGACTTATTAATAGATGTAGCTACAAATGTATTTTTTTATAGTAACAAGTGGGGTTTCCTATATATCAAAAAACAAAAAACAATTGCTGTATCAGCTAGTTCAATTCCCAGTATATATTATGGGGACATGTTTAGCTCTTGACACATCACAGTGGTCAAATGAATTACTATTCAGAGATTTTTTTGATTTTATTCCAAATGAGCAAACCTTGTTTTGTCATCTCATTCCCCATCTACCACAGTTTGTTTTAACTTCTTTAAGGGATGAAAAATATGCCTTAACATAATCATGTAGGACAGTCTGTGTCCACATACACATAACAATTCATGAATGTAGTCTCCAGCAAAAATGCAACAAAATTATGTCCTTTGGCCCTACTAGTATGTTTTTTTCCCATGATAGGGACTCATTTTAAAGTGCTGTTCACTGTTAGTCTTTGATTACTGAATAAAGGCCACTCATTGTGTTTTCAAACTATTAAGAGGTTCATTTTAATTTATAGCATCATTATAACTGGCAATGATCCCTGTGGTAAATTTTTAAATTCCACAACATTTTAGCCCCTGCACCCTCCCCCCATCCTTTCTATTTGCTGCAGACCACATTTCCAGATTTCTCTGGTCTTTTCCTCCTCTGCTCATGCTGTCATGCACCATGCAAGCAACCGTCTTCCCCATTTTTCCAGATGGCGTGGTACAGTCCCAGCTTTGCTCAATGCTGCAGCTTCACCTGGATGCTGCTAGAATATCCCTCTGTGGGTGAGGGGGGGGGTATCTGCGGGAGTCCGAACTGCGTTGTTGTTGGATTACACCACTGTATCATCAGAGGGTGTTCAGTCTGAGCAGGCACGAGGACTCCTACCAGTCCACGATCTTTTCTCACAACTATCAGACGTTTTCCATCAGACTCTGCAAAAACTGCACTTTAAAAAGAGGAGACACCAGAGGCTCACTGACTAGTTCACACACGGAACAAGGCAGCCATCTACAGAAAGACAAAGACAGACATCATGACACAGGGCAAGGTAAGGGCTTCTATTAATTTTAAGTCATTCAAACTGTATTTCCTCGAATAAGGTAATAAAGACAAACTGGGCTGTAATTGGAATGACTGCATCTGGCCTAGATTGTTATATAACAGTCACTGGATGTGCATGTTTTTTCTCCATCCCTCCATCTCTCTAATGTGGGTTACTTAATAGTAATTCAAGCTGCTCAGTTGTGAATACCATTTAGATTTTCTCAAACTGAGTGATATAAGTCATTGAAAAAAATAAAATGTTCTTACAGTACAGCATAATGTGTTATTTGTGCTGCGGCTTAATATCTCTAACCACGGGATTCTGCACGATTCCAGTAGCTGTCACAGTGCTTTATCATTGTATTTATTAATAGCATGCTCATTGAATTCTGTTGTTTTTATTATTTTTTTTATTTTTTTTATTTGTGAATGAGAATATGGTATCTGTCCATCATTCAGTACTCAGCCATTGTTGTGATTCTTCTTACTTGAATCCACTATATGAATGAAATGCGTCACAGGCTGTTTTCCATGTTGCATCACCATGACAACCCAGTTCTTTCTCTATCTCTGGTAAATTGTGTCATACTCAGCCATCAATGATGTCGCTCTATCAATCAGTTTTATGCAGTCTCATGTAGTTTTCCTGTTGACATACGATTCCTTTATTGTCCATCATATCATGCAATCCAGTTAGCTGGGACTAGATCTGTTACTCAGTCTTTCATCAAACTGTCTTAATTGCCTTGCATAAGATCTTACCAAACATCTCAAATCTGTGATGATCTGTCTTAGTCTGTGCTTTCCCAAGATTGAGAAGCTCTAGCCTTCTGACTTAGTTATAATCATCATTATATGAAGTATGAATGATGCAATGTGTTGCTTTGTAAATGCTCTGAACTTTATATTCACAAAAAGAGAGGGATATATGTGCTGACCAATATATCAGGTGAGGCTGTATGACTTATTAACTGACAGACCAGGGATGGTCTTTACTTAAAGTATTAGATTACAGCTGTAGAGATGTAATCATTAAACGAGGGTAAACATTTTACACTCAGGATCAGTCATTTTAAATTCAGGTTCAGTGTACAGGGAAGTTCTTTTATGACTGGATCTCACCTGAGAGGGGTTATGCTTCTAATAGACTAAAGGAAAACTGATTGTTTATGTGTTGTTTTATCAGCTCTCACTTCCAACCAAGACCAACAATGGCTCCTCAAGCGGACAGGCCTCTGTGGCACCAGCTCCTCCCAGCTACGAGGAAGCCACGGCTGGTATGATTTTGCCTTTTACACATACAATTTATCATAATATTACCCCATGTTCTTATGTCCAGAAATAAATTAATATGCAGATATGATTCATGCCAATGCTAATCTCGACTTGATTTTACTTTTTACAATAACTGGGATACTCAAGCCGGACTTGGGTCAACACCCCCAAATCTGAAAGCCTTGATCAATATGGACAACAGGCAAATATGGAATAATGTATATGTTGGGTGAATAACGACCAAAAACAGTTGTTATATCAATTTTCCTGTAGGCACAAGTACTCCCTGCTATAGTGATGCTGAGATGCTCACAGAGTTCACTTGGGATGATGCAAACATCAGAAGGATCTTCATCCGCAAGGTATCAGAACTCATCATGAAAACAACTAGATTGCTGCTGCTGTTGCTAATACCTTGTACCTCCCATTGAGGCCATTGATTCATTTACCTCCAATGAACTCCTCCAATGGATTACTGAGCACAACCATGCGTCATTATGCAGTAATTTAATAGTAAATTGCCTCTTTTTAGGTGTATGCCATCTTGATGATCCAGCTTGCTGTCACTCTTGCTGTAGTGGCTCTCTTCACATTCTGGTGAGTGTTACGAGACACTTTTGCAGTTTATCGTCTTATTCATTGTCTCATAGTATAAAAAACAATAACATCTCTTGTTAAGATCCACTGTATATATACCTAAGGCTCTGTTGTTTTTTTAGTGAACCTGTGAAGGACTACATTCAGTCCAACCCTGGATGGTATTGGGCCTCTTAGTAAGTAATAGGTTTAGTCAGTGTCAAGTCATTAATACAGAGTTAATCTATATCTAACAAATTAATCGAATTCAATGTTGTTGTTTTTTTCTTGTGTAAAACAGCGCTGTGTTCTTTGTCACATACCTTACTCTCTCTTGCTGCTCTGCACCAAGGTAAGTTTTGCATTCTCCAAGTTTGCTGTACAACTTCAGAAATGTGTAAGTCATGTAAAATATCACATCACAGATCCTTCCTTACTCCTACAGGAGGCAGTTTCCATGGAATCTGATTCTGCTTGCCATCTTTGTAAGTGCCAGACTGATTCATTTGATGTTTTCTATAGATATTAAGCCTTCATATAACTGTGTTTTTTATTTTCTATTTTTAAAATGATTATGTTTTCAAGTCCAATCCAAAGACTGTACAATGAGACATTGTATACAGTATGTTCAGCGGTTATAAAAGGTTTGTTATTTTTGTATCACATATTACACCAAATTATGTGGATTTACTGTCTAAACTACCAGCAAGCTGACAGATAAAAATGATGTGTTTGATGCATCAAAAGTTTCTGTTGTCCAGGCCTGTAGTGAACTAAAGAGGAGTGAAAGTTGAATGAATGCCCACATTTTCATGTGACTAAATCTGTCCTGTTACAGACCCTCTCCCTCTCCTATATGACAGGGATGTTGTCCAGGTACACTAGTGTGTCTGCTCAGTGTCTTATGTGATTGTCTGTTGTTTTACTTTGCAACGTGTCTCGTGATTGCTTTGCATGCCTTCATCAGACTGTCTCTTTGGCCATAATGATGGCTTTTGCATCCAGGTAAACAACATAGCAATGTCTTTTCTTTATGGTATTTACAGTAGGGTTACAATTTGTATGGCTTACAATGTAAAACATACATAAAACTGTATCATTAATTCTTAATGGATTAAAACGCATTTTGAAAAAGTTTTCCACATTTCTCTTTGTAATAGCTTCTACAACACGAAGTCAGTGGTGATGTGTGTAGGCATCACAGCGATGGTCTGTCTCGCTGTCACAATCTTCAGCTTTCAAAGTAAGGTGAGCAAAATCAAATCTAGTATTACATTATTTCTGTAGTTCTCCCTTTCTACACTTCAAGCTATATTTGATAGGTATAGTATTAAGAGTGGAAAAACAAGGGTTGTGTTAGATTTTCATGCTCTTTAATAATAATTTGATTTTGCGTCCTTTGTCCGCCCAGATTGACGTGACCTCATACCAAGGCGTGCTCTTTGTCTTCTGCATGGTTATGTTCATCTCTGGACTGGTACTTGCAATCGTTCTCCCCTTTCAATATGTAAGCACAATTATCCACATGTATCAGTTGTGTTTTAATGTGATGGTCAACATGTTGGAATTACATCTAATCAAGCATTTATTGTGCATCAGGTACCTTGGTTGGATAGTGTCTATGCTGTCTTGGGAGCCATACTGTTCACCATGGTAAGTATTTGTGTAAACACTTTTAATCAAATACACACTTTTATTAAGCTACTAGAGCATCAGAAACAAAGAGAGATGTCTTACTTTATGTTGTATTTTCTGTTCTAGTTTTTGGCATTTGACACTCAGCTCCTCATGGGGAACAAGCGCTACACCATGAGCCCTGAAGAGTATATCTTTGCCACTCTCAGTATCTACCTAGACATCATCTACATCTTCTCCTTCTTCCTCCAAATCTTTGGAAAAAGAGAGTAAACCCACCTATGTGTCGTTCTTATCTACAAACTAGGGATGCACCAATGTGGAATTCTGACCAATATGATAACTTTCTTTTCAAATTCTGGTGATGATGGTGGTAATGATGATTCCAGTTATAACAGTTGTATTTTTGCCTATACTGATATGGCCATGAATATATTGTGAATCCATTGTACAGATATTCCACAGATGATCAGCATCCACTCCCAAGATATTTACTTTTCACCCTTCTCTAGCATGTTAAGGACCCAGGTCATACTGTGTGGTTAGCTTGCTAACTTCCCCAGTCAGAACCATCCAGTGATCTTAGATAAAACATGTAGAGTATCATCTATAGCTATATGGATCTGTTTCCATTCATGCCTACCTAGATGTCACAAATCTTTTCAGATGTCAGTGCTTTGTAAGAGGTCATTAATAATGATCCACAATACATTATGCATGAGTCTAAGAAAGAAATCTTAACTATGCCAATGCACATTCATCTTTCCATTGGACTATTGCCGTGGATGTTGGTTTAGTGAATGAAAACAAAAATGTTACTTTTGAGCTGGAGGGGAAAAAAAGCTTTAGAGACATTGCCTAAAGTATGTGTTTGTTTTTGTCTTATTCTGATGTCCTAATACTGTGCATTACAAGAAGTTCCTTAGCTGATTTTAACAAAATGAGTTGATGAAGGTAGATGACATCATGTTTTTGTTTTTTTTTTTGTTATTGAGATATGATCACAGAGGATTTTGCCACTGATCTCTGCCTTGTAGCTCATATTCTTTGTATGTTGCAAGTATTGATTTAACTATGAAGTTATTCACTGCATTTACATCATAGTGATGTTTATATGTAAGTCATTTGTCAAGCAGCTTAAATATTTTGAATGAGGATTGTTTCGATAAAAAATTTCACTCCAGTTAATTACCTAGTTTGTGTAAACGTTGAGATTTCATGTTGGTATCACAATTTTAATGCTGACAATGTTTAAGTTTTGTAGTTTGCAGTGGCAACATGGTGAATCAGCATGACAGTGCCATACATTGCACAGACAATTAACTGTATTATTTCAGGATGCTGTCTTTTAAACCTGGATTTGAAAAGTGTCTGGAAGGCTATATTTTAGGAGATTTGAATTTTATTTTTCTATGAAAGCCTGAATGTTACATTTCAGAATGTGTTTACTTGTGTGATATAGAATGGTGAGTTTGGAGCTTGAAATGAATTTATTTTCTCTCTAAAGTGACCTTGGAAAACCTTGTCTGTATTTGATGATGTAGTTGCATTGTTGTTTTAAAAGTAGGCTTGCCTACATTTCACTGTTGTCTTTGTGTAACAGTTTTAGGCTATTTTATTAAAGGGTGAATGTGAATGAAGTCATTTGCCGTTTCCTTTCACCCATGTACGCTTTGACACTAGATTGTCTGTACAATTTGGTAGCCTAGATTATTTGTTTAAACCTACAACCTTAACATTAAAAAAGGTGGCCTTGGTCACCGTGTGGCATGATATCTTAAAAATGATTAATTGTAGGCCAACAAAATAAAATATTATGCAGGCTTTGAGCTTTATACAGACAGAACTGTCGTTGGGATCTTAACACTGTTGTGGGTTTTACATAGGACTGAGTCTGGTTTCGCACGAAGCGACATAAATGCAGAAAACACTGATACAGGGACTGCATTTTAGATGTCAACCTATACCTGTCAGTTTTATAGTCTAAATTAAAATTTAAAATACACAAATGTATCTTGACTATTATTAAAATCTCAATTTGTTACCGACTTCTGGCCCGCTTTCCTTTTTTTCCTTTTTCAATTGGAAAATAAAACTGACAATTACCAAGGTGCAATCTCACAGTTCTGCTGCTCCAATAAGGTAACCAGAAACCAGAGACTCGCTGAAAACACATATTTATCATAAAATTGTCATTTTCATTTGGCTACCAAATGATTCAAAACACAAATTATGCTGTAAGCCACAAAAGCTATACAGGTATTCTGA
>OMKZ01014810.1:0-11565 GCA_900302535.1 Neoniphon sammara | reverse complement strand
CAAAAATAAAATCAAAGCCTCTTTGAAAAATAGGATCAATCTTAAAAGTATTAAAATTGAATAAAAAATCTTGAGAAAACTTTTTTTTAAATTAAAAAAACTGTAAAAAAAAAAAAAAAAAAAAAAAAAAAAAAAAAATTGAAAAAAAATTTTTTTTTAAAAAAAAAAAACAAAAAAAAAAAAAAAAAAAAAAAAAAAAAAAAAAACAAGGGAAAAAAACGCATTGGTAGACACAATAATGGCCAATATCAAAGCATCTCTATACTGGCCATATTAAGCCATCTCTATAGTGTGTCTTCTGAAGAAATACCGGGACAGAGCCACACTTTTTACAGCTCATATCAATTATCTGTGCAATAACTTCATACTCTAATAACAACATATAGTTCTTGCTTCACAAAATAAATGTGTGGTTTTATTTTTGTGGAGATTCAGCGTTTCCTTTTACAAAAGCAAACTGTAAAAATCTGTTCTTTGAAATTACACAGCAATGCATGAATTGCTATGTACACACAATTTGATAAAATGTTGTTATTAAAATAAATAGTTATTACACTGATAAAAAAGGAAAAAAAAAGAAGAAAGCCTAAATAAACTTAAATCTTTTATGTACAGGCAGCTCTGTGTGAGATGGGATCTTGGTTAAGCGACTTTGGACTTAAGTGGAGCAGCTCAAAGTGAACCAAAATTTGGAACTTTCTGACAATATTCTCTGGAACGCTTTTAATCTATTCAGCTCTTCAAAAGCAGTATTTGCTATGAAATCTGAGACCTCTAAATCATCACTTCATTGTAATTTGTTGATTGTCTGAAGCTTTGTCAAGATTGTTGGAACTATAAATTATTTGAGACTCAAGTGCCAAAAAGAAGTGAGACCACTTAATGTTCGGTTGATAAACATGCTGCCACACTGAGAGAAGCTAATCCAAGTTAGCACCATATCTGTTCAAAATAGGAGTCCTTGGTTTTAAAGTTTGTCTGTTTGTATTTTAAGCCTTCTCTACTCAAATGTTTGCAATAATCAATATAACAATGACGCATGAAGCTAAACACAACAAAATAAAGAATTATGTACAAAAAGGCAGGTTCGAAACTTGAAAGTATGAAAAAAAAATGAGAAGTAAAATCAGCATATTTTACAATAGGTCAAAACAAAACATGAGTCTAAAAATGACACGTGGTGTGGAAATATTCGGTTCCTGGTTTTATGCTGGCTCCCCAGATTTGTACTAGAAAAGAATTTAAAATACACACACAATCACACACACAAAAAGAAAAAGAAAAACAAAGACATTTGTCATGTGTGTTTGTGTGACAGATTTTTTTTTTCTTTGACTGTTATCAAAATAGACGCTCCATGATCCGTTCCTCCGTTTCCCGTTGCCTGCCATCCTCTAGTCTTGCTTGTGTGGAGTAAAAGAGTTTGTCATAAAGTATGAGTTTGTAGAAAATATCCTTTTGTCCTCTGTGTGTAACAGTCCATGTTCCTCCCGAGTGTCTGGTGCCTTCAGTCCAGAGTCACTGTGCTGCGTTTCAGCAGTCAGGCCCCATGAGAGTCACTCCAGCTCCAGAGGAAGATCTCATCTGAAGGGGACGACAACGCCCACCAATTAGCAACGAGAGCTACTACTGCGTGCTCTCACATCTTACTGCAATAACATCGTATCAACACACAGATGTTTTTAGATCTGATCCATATATGTGTACATAAAGAAATACAGAACAAGCACTCACACACACATCAACAAACACACACACACACTAGACATTGGCAAAACTCATCTCTGCCACCTCTTCACTTGTTATGCTGGTAGGAGTAGGTTGTGTGTTCTGTGGGTGTCTCTATGGCAACAGGTTGTTGGACGGCACTTTCCTGAAAGAGAGGCGGTAAAGATCAAATCCATGAGTGACAGTTTAACACACCACATTACAGCATTATCTCATTCCAGTGAGGAAAAAAAGGGAACAGTTCATTACCTCAACTGAGACATTGGTGGCAGGCACTTGGGTGTACTGGGGGATGTAGGTCCCCTGCATAGATGTGTTTGCAGGCATATACTGGAGGAGAATGGAAATGTTAAGTTAATCAAACCTGACAGCTATTCAACATGGCTGTATATGTCTGCAGTATCATCGCTGAATATGAATTCAAAGGGTAGAAATTTTCTTGAAGCTGCACCAGGCAAGATTTTTATGTAAAAATACACTTTTCAGCCTCCATCACAAAATCTGGCTGCAGAAGAGAAGATGGTCCTAACTGAGATGTCATAGCGTCACCCTATATGCACCAAATAAAATTCCACTGACAGGATGTGACAAATCAAAATTTAAAGGGAATTCCACCCTAAAATGGACTAACACTGTTTAAAAACAGGGACTGGTGACTTGTGTTGCATTCCTGGTGCCGTTTTGTTCTTTTAGGATGTGATTCTGTTTTTCCATTTGCAAACCTGCCAAATGTGATGCACATAGAGAGCAGCTGCAGCACGTAACAGCGCCACTACATAACAAAGACTTGTCCTCGCCCTCTCCTGTGCTTGAGTTCTCCCTGTATGTTTGTTTAACATTGCTGCAAAAGGGGTGAGTCAAAGAAAGATGCACGTGCTCATTTATTTTCAGGGCTTGACACTGAAACCCGACAGCTAACCCTACTGTTTTAGATCACCGAATTCTTTTACAAATGCCATTTTCCTTGTGCTGAAAATATCTCCCAGTGATGTCAGTGGATTAATTTTTGTCTAGTTAGCCGCGGACATCAAAAATCAAACATCAAACACCAAAATGCCACCAGAAACCAAATGTTAATCGCAAATCCAAAGTTTTAAATAGTCCTAATGTGTTTTAGGGTGGACTTTTCCTTTAAGACTGAAGAAGAGCTGTCTCCTTAACAGCTGTGAGTGCTCCATCCAGAGGAAGCTTAAGTCACCACCATCATCCCTGCCTTTGTCATCCCTTTGGTATCCATTGGAATAAAGTGATCACAGACTGGTCTGGTCTGGTTGGATAACAAAGGCCTGCAGCCCTCACCTCACCGCTGCTCTTTCAGTCCAGTTCTCAAAATGTTGGGGTACAAAGACTGGAGGTACCGTCACACTATCAGTTCAAATTTTTCAGCACTTAAATATTCCTGCTAGATGGAGCCACAAGTGTGCAAACTTGCCTAGTGCAGCTTAAACTGCAAAATTTATGATATAGGTACAGTATGTAAGGCCTGATTATTAAAATGCATCTATCTGATAGCTGTGTGATAAAGATCCTACACTCTGTGTGTCACTGACCGTGCCACTGCTGCCCATGGAGAGGTGGCTTAGCTGCTGCGTGAGAGGCCCCATCATAGAGGTCGGCTGGATGGACATGGTGTGGTCCATTCCTGGTGTCAGGACCGCTCCCTGTGGATAATTATAATGTTAGTAGTTACCATTACATACAGACTGCTAGTCAGACAGACAAGCAACCTCTATTCAGGTGACATAATATAGTGAGGGCATGATGTCACCCACAACAAAACAGGAAAGGATACTCACTGTGGGCGGCATGAGGTACGATTGGTGATGAATCCAGGATGGGTTGTGGACCTGCAGGAAAAAGAAAAACACAGGTAACATGATATCATTACATAATATAAAGAGGAACTATCAACATCAAATGGTGAAGTCCTATGAAAAAATGGTGTATTTGATGGTTCACAGCAGAGAGTTAGAAAGGACTAGGGGGGAGAAGGACATGTGACACTGGTCCTAGGTCTGTTTTGAACCCATGAAATCACAGTTACATGGACTACACCTTCGCCAAATGAGACACCAGGACAATCCAGCTTTAAAGCAAGAGATCCAAGATCGCAAGCTGCTTTGACAAGTTTGTAGTGGTTGCGTACTATGCTTCCTATTCATTTGAATGAAGAAAATGAAAGCAGCTTGATAAGTTCTTTTAACATATTTGTGAACATATGAAATAGTGTACCCTGCTATTTAGACACGAAAGCAGATTTGGATCTGCATTTGTTTTGCATTTCTTTTTTTGGTTTGCATTAAAATTACAGGTAAAATGGTATTCCTGCACGGCAGTCTGCAATTATTGCTGTAACAGCAGTTTGTAAACATACACTTGAGTGCACAGTCTGTTCTAAAAATGAAGACCCAAATTCCATCAAAAATCCTAAGAGGAGGGTATGTCATTGAATGTTCGATGTATTTTTTTCAGGCTTCACTTGAAATAAATAGGAAGTAAAAAAACTCTACAAATTTATCACAGTAACTTGGTGAGTAATTTTGATTGCAGTGTACATGGTAATAAATTGACAATAACTCATTTACTTAAAACTACCACAGTACCTGGTAGGTAGATACAGGTGAATGCATGTATGGGGAAAGAGAGGTCTGCGCAATCATCCGGTTGGGCGCGATGCTGTAGGGAGAGGAGTAGAACCTGCAGTAGAGACACGAGTCATTAGTCACCAGAACGTGCTCCCTCTGCTCGATTTATCATGGGCAACTATTAGATTAGTAGCACTCACCCATTCTGTAAGGCTGTGGTGGGGTCGTATGTCAGTGTCATTCCTCCCTGAGGGGAAAAAAAGAAAAGAAGACAGAGCTGTTAACTAACCACTGCATCACTATGTGGGTGAGTCACTACAATGCATCAGAGGCCTCCAACAACGTAGCATGATAAAGACTAAGCTCCCACAGGGGTCATCCAGCTGGAAGTGAAAGATTTAGACAAAAAAACTCACCGTCTCCCCATCTCTCGTCCAGGGCCTGCCATTCTGCAGGTACTTCCCTTGGCTCTGACGCTTCTTCTGGCCCCCATCGGCAAATTTACACAACAACGGCTCCGCTGGCACTGGGATAGAGGATTGATGTGCATACTATTATATCAAAGTATAACAACGCTCTGTGATGGAGGACGATGCTCAGTATCATGCAGGTAGAATTTTTTCCTTGATTTGTGATTTGTTGAAAGAATGCTACATACAAAAAGGACGCTACCTCAATGACATATATTACATAAAGAAGCCTCACCAGGCACTCCAGGTGGAGTCTTGATATATTTTCCATTGAAATGCTGAATGATGGCTTCACATTTCTCCGTTGACTCCATCCTGCAGGAGATTGTTTCATTTCAAGTAATTATTAAAAACAATCATTGTGTGTAACTGTAGCAGGTGGCAAAGCATCACTAATCTGTTTGAATTTCACCAAATTTAATATTTCTTTACTGATACTGGCCACCAGGGGGCTCAATCACCATGACTTAATTACCATCAAACCTGCAAGTACTGAAAACTTTAGTTGATTTACACTGTTAGTATTAACTTCTCTAATTAGACATTTTGCCTCATATTATTGTATAGGAATTTTATAGTTTTTTTCCCTAAAGAAATGAGGATATCCCTAAAATGATCAACTTTCCCAGAACTTCTGACTGCATACTCAAAGCATATACCTGGCAAAGCCCACTCCTCGGCTGGTCCCATTGGCGTCACGGAGGATGCGTGTGGAAATGGCCTGGCTAAAGGGCTTCAGCATGTTCTCCAGCTCCTGCTCATCCATGGACACTGGCAAGTTGGAGATGTACAAGTTGGTGGGGTCCTGCTCCTGTTGCTGGATGGAGAGAAGCCAGGAGTAGGTTAAAGGTGAGGAACAGACATGGCTCTTCATTTCCTCGTGGCAGAATCACAACTGCAGCATGATGGCAGGAGTCCTCCAATAATCAAAAGCCTTCAAAAGCAGCAGTCAATAGCATTGTGAAATTTATGTAACCTTTTAACTGGAATTGTTTAAAGATGTCTTATATTTGGGAGGGTGGAGAGTGGGCGACATCAGACAGTTGGAAAAACAGTCTGAGAGAAAGGGTAGAGGATTGAGGTTGCAGGCAGATTTCATTTTGGCCTGTGTGAGAAGTTGTTCTGCATGGAAGAAGTCTGAGACGGGGAAGATATGCAGAGATGGTAGAGATAGTGGTCTCGCTGGACTTAAGCTGAACTTTTCTCTCTCTTTGACTGTCTCATTCTGTCTCTTCCCCCTTCCATTTTCTTCCTTCACACTCATCTCTCTCATGCTCCATCTCCGATAGTTTATTTCCAAAAGGGTAGAAGACAGACATATTGTGGGGAACTAGTGTCTTAAGAAGATGAAGGGGCAGGAGCCAGGTAATGTGATATAACAGCATAATTACATTTCAAAAGCCCTTCCATGCATGGATGATCCAAAATGATTATATGTCCTCAGTGTAGAATCACAGATTAGACATTTTGGACAAAGACCTATGGAAATGATTTGGAAAACATCTAATGCATCATGCCATCATATTTCCACAAGGCGACCATTATCGCCCTATTTCCCTGGGCATGGTGATAATATGTCACTTGCATGCGTGCAGTTATACCCATGTGTTAATCCTGACCTTGAATTCACACGCATGGGTCGGCTATGCCGGCTTGCATAAATCAGCCAAATTATGCAGCTATTTCAAATCTGAATCTAAAGTTCGTAAAGAATGACCTTAAACAAACCCTTTTGGAGTATCACAGCTTCATCTTATGCTTTTGATTTATTTGGTACATTTTTCTGCCTTGCTCTCTGTTCAAACAAATTTAGCTTGACCAAAAGCAACGACAACTTGGAAGATAACCAATCTGTATCCCCCCCTAACCATTTTGCATATTCATTACATTGGAGTGCAGATGTGATTAAAAACCTGTAAATGCATTGTGAATTAATTTCCATGCCATGAATAATGCATATGTAATCGCTGCGACCTGTGGTGAAGGTGATTTCTCCCTCACCTCCCTCCTCTTCCTCCTCCCTCTCAGCAGTGAGAACAAGTGATGAGGAGCTAACCCATGAGAGCAAGGAGAAAAGACCTGCTGTGGATTTCAACCACCAATGACTCAGAATGAGTCAGAGAGAAATCTGACACAAACATAAGCTATGTTGTAAACCCCAGAGTGAACGGGCAAGTGAAATCAAGTTACTTTGTGAGTGAGAAGCCGTATCAATGTCAGTGATCCAGCTTAACGAGAGATCAGCTTTCCCGGGGTGTTAGTAGTGTGTGTTTGTGTGTGTCTGTGTCTCTGTGGTTGTGTGTGTGTCTGTGTGTGTGCGTGCATGTGTGAGATGATGATCCAGTTCAGGCAAGGTTGGTAAAGTGCATGTGTGGTTGTCATGTGTGCTGTGTGTGCGTGTGTGTGTGTGTGTGTGTGTGTTGACAGGGCGGGTGGCTGGGCACAGGGCCCTGCTGACTGGGGAGCTGCTCAGACACTGAGTCAGACGCCACCAGGGAGAACAGACAGGTCCTTTGTGCAGGGAGCTCAGAGAGCAGGCCCTGGGACACACTCCCCCTGCACCGTCACTGTGCAGTACGACACACACACATGCACATGTATTACACATAAACCCGTGTGTATCCACACACTCTTGTTTGTGCACACACGTATTGTACCGTATATACAACCACATGAATACGCTGGGATATGCATGAACCCATGTTCACATGCATACAACTGAGAGGCTTAATTGGCTTACATTCATGAGCCACTGTTCATATAATAACTTCCCCAACCCCCCAAAAAAGAAAAAAAACAAAAAGAAAAAAAATACATAGGGAGGAAGCAAGCAGGGAAGATAAGGAAAAGATCCTGAGACAGCATGGGAAGAGAGTGTGCATAAGCAGAAGGTAAGGTCAATGAACAAAGAGCTTTTTACACAGTCCAACCCAGAGTTCCTGTCGCAAGGTTAATGAATTAAAGTGACACCATACAAGTCTGGCACAGTAACGGACTTTGTCGGCCACAAGCAGTACCTCCTTGTTGTTTTCAATCAACTTTCAACACATTTCCCATGAACCTCCTTCCTTTGTCACATGTAATGGAAGCCAACAGTGCAAGAAACCAAATTCAACACAACTCTAGACCAATATGTATGGGAAACACTGTTATAGTGGTTTAATAAAAATAAGCCATTTCTTGATAGGTCCTGATTCTTTGCTGTGTTATTCTTTACCTCCGAAAAATCAATGCAGTCTCGATTACAACTTTGCAGTGACAATTATTGTTTTCCTTTTTTGCCGTGCATCGTTTCCATTGCCCAAAGAAACTATCTAGGGCCCTGTTTTCGTGCACCTTGGCACACGGCACAAAGCACAGTTAAATGCCCAGTGCACAGGGGGTGTGACAGTGCACATTTGGTATTCTGGTGAGACAAGATGCGCCGGGCACATTTGGGAACCACGGGAAGGGACTGAGATTAATTGGGTGTGTTAGGTTCTGGGATTGACTTAACCAATCAGATATACACTCTAATCCTTCCCTTTAAGGAGAGTGTGCATCTGCAACAGCATGGTGTCCTTTTGGTGAGGACTGACGGCACTGGGTGAGAGAGTGATGTGTGTGTGTGTGTGTGTGTGTGTGTGTGTGTGTGAGAGAGAGAGAGAGAGAGAGAGAGAGAGAGAGAGAGAGAGAGTGAACATAAGGCAAAGCAAACCATTTCTCCATCTTTCTTGTCCCTTGTGTAAATGATGCAATATGCATAAATTAATTTCAGAGAATAAATAAAATGTCATTATGCTCGCTTTCTCTTCTCGACAAATAAAATAAACAACATTGCTTATTGTTCATTTCCAAGCTGTGATTTTGCTATGAAAACAGTCGGGACACAAAATGTATCAAAGCTAAGTTATCTAAATGTTTCTCTGGTTACATTCTAAATTAGGCTATTTACCTTTATTGTGTTCAAGAAAGTATTTGATTGTGTAGAATGGCAGGAAATGCAATATAAAATTTCAAATTTCATCCTCATATGTGTGTCTCCAACACTTTACAAATAAAATTCGTTCGCCCTTGAACACAATGCAGATAACTAACCTTAGTAAGGATGAATTTGTATCAGTATGATTTCATTATTCTCCATGCGCCATGACGCACAACAGCTAATGGGCCTAAATAAATAAATAAATGAAAGCTAATGGGGATCCTTTAAACAATAATAAACTTTGTGTATTGAAGCATGAGGGGATGCAATTTGCTCTGTACAGATTCAAGAAGTTGACTGATTAATAAAAAAACATCTAGAGTCAAATTGTCTGTGACAGTGTTCAATTTGTGATGGGAGTGTCTCATGTATGTGCTTTGGATTTAACCCTGACCGAGACTCTAAGTGAACCATACTGCAAACAGTGAGAAATGGGCGTGCTGCACAGGGACTCCTCATGGCTGGGAGCAGGGTTCATACCTTGGCCATCTGAGCCTGGACTCCACCCGCTTTCAACGCTGTCACTGCCTTCTGAGCTGAGGATGGACTGTCAAAGTCAACAAAGCCATAGCCTGCAGGGAGAAAGACAGACAGGAGCGAACTTAAACTTATGACAATGAGATATGCATACCACAGGCTTCTATGGGTGAAGGCATGTCACTTGAACTCATGAAGCAGGCACAGTAGTATTTGAATTTTATGAGACAGACAGTCAGGTTTGGATTAATGTGACAGTGCCTTTCCACAGAAGACAGATGTGGAGTTATGCAATGCTGCCCACAATCACGTTACATCACAATTCACACCTGTTGAGAGGGGATAAATGTGCAGCTAAACACACAAAAATGTTTTTGCTGGGTTTCATGCAGTGGCCTGCTTTATAGAGAAGAGTGTGTGAGAAATATACCATAACCTCAACTCCTCACCTTTGCACTTGTTGGTGGTTTTGTCCAGGATAGCCTTGGTGGACACAATTTTGCCATACCTGAAAAACATTGAGGATTATGTTTAAGAATTGCTCTTGCATTGTATACAAAAAATAATTACTTGTTGACATTCCACATTAGCACTGCAACATGGCTGAAATAATACAGTTTCTATCTATTCTAACCAGAGTATAAAGACTCTTCCTCAGCGACTATTGAATTATAATTCAACTGACAGGTTCAGCAAAATGAAAGCTGAATACAATTACATCCGCTGATAATAAATGATGTTCAGAGGGTAATGTCTTTGAAATGGGATAGGGCACAAATTGAATAAAATAAGAGTAATGACCCGTGGGTTTCTGCATGCTGGAAAAATTACAGATTTCCATATCGCACTCATTCCAGCTCACACATACATGTTGATAGGGATCATACCTCTAGGGGAATCAAAACTGACATGATGCTTTTGCTAAACAAAATGTCTTTGCTTTTTCAGACACAATCACAATGCACTGTCATTATGAACAATCCTGCATTGTCCATCTAGCTGGCCAGCTATAGATACTGCAGATGCATAGGATAGAGCCTGGCCTGGCCGATGTTTCTGTGCAGCAGAGTGTCTATCAGTTCCCATCTCTCCAGGCATGTGCATGCAGTGTAATCTGATATGCCTCTCCTTGGCTGTCCTGTCCAATGCTGGCTCACATCCACACTCTCACTCTGCTAACCAGCTTCTCTCTAGGCAGCATTCTCTTCCTCAGCTGGGTCTTAGCGCCCCTCACGATTAATTCGTGATTTCATCCGTACACACTGCACCACTGCAATATATCAGCTCGTTCATTTACAACTATCCCAAACCACTGTAAAGCAACACAAGAAGACCAAAGTATAGTTGGTTTAGTCTTCAAACATATCAACTGTTTAAGTACACATTGTTTGCAACAGTTCTCATTATTACAGATAGACCGTGCCATATGCTGAGCTACTCATTTAGCATATCAAAATGCGACTGTAGGCCACATAATGTTGACTCAGTCCCAGAAGAAACAACCAAACTGAATCCAGTGTTGGCTTACTAGAGCTCTCTTGTATTATGCATTTGACCTCCTATACGACATTATTATTTCATGGCACATTTCTACTTCAAAGCTATACAGCGGGTATGCCACCAATTTCTATGCATTATATCATGGGATGAGATAATCGTCTGGACTTCCTATTTTTTCTCATGTGCATCATCAATTTGAATACATAACAACTCCTAACCCATCTGCAACTTGGGAGAGATTAGAACTGGTTTTAGCTGTGAGCTGTGTTTGCTGCCCTGGCCTGCTTATCCAGTGGCAATGCCCGTTTATTGAATTCAGCTCAGAGGTCTGGGGCTACATGATGCGGAGCGAAAAGAGGGGCTGGAGACTCAGCCATGTGTGAGAGAGCACAGTGTCCAGAGAGTCCAACCCAATGTCCATCCATGGTCAACCACCAGAGACAGAACCAGGGCTAGGACCAGAGCTATGGCCAGCCATCCAGAGAGACGCTGCAGGGGCCAGGGGATGCAGAACCAACCCCCATCCCCTTCTTTCATCCCTCACTCCCTCCACACTAGACCTCAGAGCTTGCACAGAACAACTCCTGGCGTGGGGGAGGGGAGCCAGGGGGAGTGTTGTTTCCTGATAGTATGCGCGCCTTTTACTGTTGTTTTAACTCGAGTAAAGTAAATTTAATTTACACCGTGCTTGCTTTTTTTACATCCCCGTGCGCGACCATTCTCTCTATCAAGTATTATTGGATACAGTATCCTGTCTCAGTTCGCTTCAGCTGAGAATTATGCTGGCCTTAATGTGCACTGCTAAAAGGCAAATTTCATGCAGTGATTTTATCTGCTGTGT
>OMKZ01014809.1:7605-36059 GCA_900302535.1 Neoniphon sammara | reverse complement strand
CCCCACCCCACCCTTTCCCTCATATTTTTCTTTTCTCCTTCCATCCTTCTCTCTCCCTCAGCATCAGTTCGTATGTCTCTATCTCTCTTTCTTATCAATCATGTCACTGGACATGGGGACATGGCAGTGCAAACCTTACTGGAAAACCACAGCTAGTCCATTTTGTGCAAAGATGGCGGAAAAAAACAGAGCCGGAGCTGACAGGTTGACTGCAGCCTCTGTCATCGCTGGCCAAGCTCTGCGACTAAAAGCCGTCCGGGCCAGACCCAGGCCTATTAACAGTGGATGATGTATGTGTTTGCATATTTGTGTCAGTAGCACTTTCTCCCAACCACCATCACAGTAGCTACACTCCCTATTCACAGCCAAATTTGCACCTCACTGTTTGTCTCCCAAGTTGCCATGGCCACACATTGGCCTCTGCTGCGCCGGGATGTTTGGTTGTCACGGTGACTAGAGGTGATGCAGCCAGGCATTAAAGCTTGTGTTGGTAACTTTCTTTACTTCACAGTTTTGACAAATCTCTATTATACACAGACGGGCCGGAGCCAAACTAAATGCACTGAGAAAAAAAAACAGTCTTCCGGGCTGCTCCTGGGGCTGGAATCTCATTTGCTAAAATCCATCCAGCCCGAATCTAAACAACCAATCAGGAAAGGAAGTGCCAATCACACCTCATGCACTGCTGCTGCTGTGTGCGCTCGCTTCCCTGACTTAGCTTAGCCTACCGGAGCTACAGCCTTTGACTTTTCCACTAGAAAGGCCCTTTCACACACGATGAAACTGCTCACACACTTTCTGTTTCATGCACATTCCAAACAAGGTTTGTCTCCCACAGCTTGGCTACGAGGCTGCCTGCTTTTCTTTATTCAAGGTTTTATTTTGCCAACAGTCAGCCATTTTTGGTGGGATATGAAAGAGAAGCATGCACTCTTTATTCCTTATCACAGTTAGATCTCTAAAAATATAACAAATCGCTTATAATTACAGCTTGCAGAGTCAGAACAAAGGTAAATGTAATTCCAGGACACAAGACAATACAATGTGAAGTGTATCTTGCACAAAACAACACCGGATTTGACAGCAACATGCATCAACTGCAGTATCATATTGCCTAATTTGTCCCACAGCATTGAAAATTCAGCCAACTCATATCTAATCTGAATTTCACAGCACGCAATATCTGAAACAAAAGTGGACAGTGGCCCATAGTTAAAAAAGCACAAGCAAACACAACGACATGGCTTACTTTAACATTACATTACACTTCACTGAACTCTAGTCAAACCCGAGCTCAATGCACTGCCTTTTGGAAAGCACTACCTAGAGGAAGTTGTGAATCATATTTTCAGTCAAAAGGAGTTTTTACTGGAAGTCTGAATGGGTGTCGTGCCAGGTCACCTTCACTAACCAGACATCAAAACTAATCGCTTGTTTCCTTCCTCGCTCACTCACGCTCCATCACTAACACAAGTGCTGTCTTACTCCTGACGACACAGACATTTCAATTCTTCACCTCCACTGTTTATATTTTAATCAGGTCACTTTATGGTTATAATGACCCATATTCCTCAATTTATCCTGTTGAATTTGCTTCTCTTTTCTTCTCCCATTTATTTTTTTAAGGAGAGCAAAGGGAAGGAGGGAGTTCAGGGGGTCTGACCTGGGATAGATGTAGGCTTTTGCTGACAGGACTTTGTGTCTCCTGTCATCACACACACACACACACACACACCTCCCCACCACCAGCACAACAGTACTTATGTACCCCCAGACCATCACCCCATCCCCAACCCTGACAGGCCCCTATCCTCAACACACACTCAAACACAAACACTCACCAACCTCAGCATTGCTATTACACCCACAAACACAAACACACACAAACACACACACACACACACACACACACACACACACACACACACACACACACAGGTCAGCCTGTGAGGGGAACGGAGACAGATAGTCCACATATCTGACTTGATGCCTGGACTCAGAGGTTTATTTTGGCACAGCGCTCCGACAGACGCAGGGTCAAGCACCGGTACACACTGGGCCAGGAGATGAGTAGCAAAGACAAATGTGTGAACATGATGACACACGTGCGAGCATGTGCTCACACACAAGACCACACACGTCCACACATATGTACTAGCACTTAGACACACACACATACACACAAAGACAGAGGGATATAAACTATAAAGGCAATAGAAAAAGTTTGTAAGGCCTGTTTATTTAGGTACATTTCTCTCTCTCTCTCTCCATCTCTCTCTCAGTCACTCTCTCTCACACACACACAGATACACACACACACACACCCACACAAATTGGATGCATGACTACCTCACCCACTTCCCAGTCTTATAATCAGTGACCAGGAGTGGCAGCCCTGTGGGGTTTTCTTCCCTAAACACACATCCCTTCCACTGTCTGTTGTGGCTCATTCCTCTACAGTCAAACACCTGCACTCCAAGTCAGCACTAAAGTTTCTGCTAATTCATTCACCGTTTAACAATGTCGAACTTTGTTCAGATGATCAGGCTGTTACACAGCCAACACTTAAACTATACCACTGTAAGTTGTGGTTTGCAGTTGCCCAGCTGTATATAGGGGGAATACCTCAACACACCTGTATACTGCTTGTGTAAACGCTGTCATCCACACAGGTGGCTGCACACGCAGGACATTGTTTTATGGGAGCGGGAATGGAACAGTGCTAAAGGGAAAAGTTGGAAGGTAGAAAACCCAGGTGGAAAAATGTGGTGGAAACTTCTGTGTATGCAAATCAGCTGCATTAACACTGAAAGAGCCAACAGACACCCAAGGATTCCTTACACTAATTAATAGCTAGCTAAGTACCTAGGCAAGATTGAGTGAACACTGAAGTCATATCAAGTTATAACCCATTCACTACTGCCTATGTCTCCTTTACATTTCCTCCTATCAGTTTACAATGCAAACACAATTACAATTTTTAAAATATCAATATCATGGTGTCAAACTCTGCTACACATAACCTGTTGTTGTGGCTAACAAAGACAGCCCAAATAAAAAGACATGAATGTGGCAATAAAATTTGTAATGCAATATGTTTTAACGGGCTCTTTCCTGGAAGAGACTTCCACATCGCCCTATGGATGTCAGGTGACTGACAGGAAGCAGAGTAACATGATGCTCGCATTGATATGAAAATGCTGAACTACACAGGTAATTCACACATGAAATTAAAATAATAAAATATAAAGTGAGACAAAAGAGATCAATGCTTCATGCTTATTGATTTGGATAATATAACGTGGAAACATTTTTTTTTTCCTTTTTTTCTCCCCCAATCAGAAACTGGCTTTTTTTGAAAATTTGAGGGGAAAAAAAACCTGGCATCTCCAACTACACTGTACGCAGACATCACCAAGAGTAAAGTAGTCAGGAGTGGCAACTGGCACAAACTTAAAGAAAACGCTGGTGTTGCGATGTTTGCATGGAATGGCTTAGGGTCTGCATCTGACTGAAATATTATAGCCTGTGTCACATAACTAAGGCATTATGAAGTGGTATTTTATAGAATGAGCCCGCCCCCTAGTGGCTGATATTATTATGAAGCGAAATGAACCACATCGGCAATAAGACTGTTGCTCTCTCAGATCTCTTGATCTCTTATCTGCGTCAAACCTAGGCCTGAGGAAACTGTCAGTAAACACCACAATCAGGCATGAAAATATAAATCATCATACATACACAGCATGCCTTTAAACAATCTGTCATGCCTACTTTGTTTGGCAAGAGTAAGAGTTAAGTGTAAGAGACTAAAATTTTAGGGTGGAAAGACTCAAAAAGCTGCACAGTGCAGAAAACTGTAACAACAGGACCATTTTTGTCAAAGGATCATATTATCATCTTTTCAAATGAAAGGTCTTCATACTCACTCAGGCCTGTAGACAGGCAGCCAATAAACGAGCCTCCCGCCTATGACAAGGTGGTGGGCAGAGAAGTTTAATAAGTCTGTGAAGATGTCGCTCAGGTGATAAGCCAAGGAGACGGGGACGTGGCTCTCTCCACAGCTGGGCAGGAGAAAGAGAAAACATGACAGCGTTAGACCAGAGCAATACTGACAATACACTGTGTCACATATTTTTAATAATTCCATTTGAGCATTTTCAATAATCGCTTCAGTTTTTATTCAACAGTCACCCAATTGGGCGAATCATTTAAAAACAATGTTTTTTTTTTTTATATATATAACATCAATGCCTAGGAAAAGGCAGGGGGATACTACTACAGTCTACAGAGCGCTAATGGAAATAAGACTAATAAGTAAGATGTAGGCTTACATAATAATACTACTGAGCATGTGTGGGTGGGATGAACAGCAACCTTTAACAAAATATGGTCAGCTGAAAGACCCAGAAATAATGAGACTGGCAGAGTATCAGTTAACTTACAAGTCATCAGGAGGTTTAGTAATGTCTTTGTGCGAGCCGGTTCTCCTGGTGGACTCTCGGATACCGTAGGGAGCTGAGAAGACAACACACAGTGAAGTGTTTGGAAAGTGCTGCAGTACTAACAGGGGATAATTTAAGATTTGGAGTTTGTCAATGTCTCCAAGTGTGAAATGTCTCAATCCAACTGAGAGCAATCCTGTAACCACACAGATAAGATGTACAGACCCAACAGTGAGCAATGTGAAGATAACGTAGCGGTTGGCAAGGCTGCATGATCATGGAACTGAACAGGCCTCCCCATGGGAGTGGGCTAAAATTAACTCAGACTATTGCTTAACTCCACTCTCCCTTCTGGATTTGGCTGATAAGGCTAATGAACTCTTTAAGAATACAAGAGGGCTATTTGTGATAGCTCAAAATGCAGACCGCACTACCTAGAATATAATAATCAGGACAAATAACATAAAAGCTATAAACACACTAATCTAGGTGAATAACACAACATCCACATATGCAGTGAACTTTGGTGTCTTCAGGAAATGGTACTTTTTTTCTGGTATTTTGTTAATATTCAAAAAGCTAGCTCACCCAGAAAGCTTGCCATACGGCAGGTGATATGAACTGTCAAAGCAAGCCAATAATGTCAGGTAAATTTAACACCTACGATCAGTGATGATGGCATCAAACACTGCAGTGTCCCTCCACACAGGCTTGGATGCGTCCGACACCATGACGTCCAGGTAGGACTTGTCTGTTCCATACTGACGCAGGTTGGCTCTGATGTTCTCGTCGGGACCTCGCCACTTCTGGTTTTTACGGCTGGATCTACCTGGAAAAAAAAAAAAAGGGCAATTTCAGGGACTGCAATGATTCCTAATGCATAAACTACATGGAATATGGTTTGCATTAGGGCTGGGCAACACAGACAAAATCAAATATCATATCTTTGACCAAATACCTCAATATCAACATGTGGCAATATTGTAGGAATGTCCATTGGTGCTTTCATAGGATATTTACATGCAAGAGATTTTGATAAATGGATGATTTGGTAAATTAGTAATGTGGATATGATGACCAAGCAGGAACAAGCAAATAACATAACAGCTACAACAGTTTAATAAGTTGAGAAAACTGCCTTCCTTTACTGTAATGCAGCCTTTAAAACCAGGAAAAGTCAACACTTATGCCATATTATACTATTCAAAGTCTCAAAATCACAGTCCCAAAATGTAAGAGAGTGTAGCTGGTGTGACAGAAAAGCAACAGAAGACTTTTGCTCTTTTAGTAATGAGTAGACAAGCCTTACCTTTTCCATGAATAGTGTTGTAATCAATATCGGTTCCACAGACGTAGGCTCCAAAGTGAGAGCACGCTACCAACAAGCTCCCTAAAAGACAGAGATTTACTGAGGGTTACTCCCATCACCCATATGACAGGCATTTCACTGAATGTGTGTGTGTGTGTGTGTGTGACAGAGACTTAACTGACCTGTACCAACAAAAGGGTCAAAGACAAGGTCATTCTCTTTGACCTTAGCATGGTTAGCCATGATGAAGGAGAGTCCAGCGTCCATACTGGTATTGCCAATGAAGTGTCTGTTCTTCACACTGTGGGAGCGAATCAGTTCACGCTGTCCATCCGCTATCTGGCATAGGCATGAGTGTATTGTGATAAAAAAAAGAAAAAAATAAATAAAATAATTCAGACAATCTTCTTCACTTTTGTCAGTTATATTTTGCTGAAAAATTAAGCTTCTGAAACTGTGATTCCAAAAAAAAAAAGAAAGAAAGCTTCCACACACTGTCTTTTACACTTGCAAACAGGACTTGAAAATTTAGTACCAGGAAACACATTTTCTGTCCCTCTTACAGGGATAAAATGTTTGAAATATTATAAAACACAATCTCAAATACAATAACAAAACAGTACTACAGTACAGTCGAGCATGTCTCACCCATCGGCCAAAGTAGATGTAAAGGGGATGTTCAGGGATGTTGTTGGGGTCGGTGCCGTAATCTTCTAACAAACAGAAGATGTGCTGAGGAGACTTCAGGTTCACTGTGCCCTCAAACGGAAGATACTCCAGAGCCTGGAGAGAGAATATCAACCATGGTATAAATACACACAGGCATACAGGCAACGCTAAAAATATCCAGAACAGAGAGCACATTTCAGTGCTTTCACACACTCGTATTCTTTCATATGCTTCCACCTTCTTTCATTCATACTATCACTTCATCTGTGTACTGCACATGATCATACACCTAAACTCACATCAATCCTCTTGATTCTGTCTGCAAACTCCAGAGTCTTGTTGAAGGTGTAGACGTTGATTCTGTACGTGGAGTCTCTCTGCATGAAGGGCGACTGTAGGGTAATGTTGACAAGGAGACAAAATGCCAATAAAGTAAAGTAAGCGCAACAGCTTTATACTCCAACAGGAGTGTAAAGCTGAGAGATCAATATTTTCCATAAAGATATTCTTTCTTATAACTATCAGAGGAAGGCCTATCAGAGTAAAACTGATTGGCCTATTCAGTTAAGACCAATGGAACTATAAGCCCCAGCATGACCAACCATGTTTTCTGATGGGTACTTCAAGAGGGATGTTCTGAGTTCACTGTGTGTCGGTCCATGACCCCATAATTCAAAAGCAGACCTGTATAACAAAGAGTAAACATGAGCTATATCAGGAAATTTCAGTACAGAAAATACTGTCAAACCTGCAAGCAGACAGAAAAACAGTATGAGGCATCTGGCTAGGCGGATTACTGATGACTCAAAACTTAAATTTTCAAATAATATTCCTTAAAATGTTTAATGCCTAATTTTGTCAGTTTTTAAATAGAAATGTGCTTGTTATTGTAAGTTTAGACAGCAGAACTGTGTCACAATATCACATAATAACAGCAATATCACCACACTGTGATTCTACTGATATGCTGAAACACTCAAACATGATAATATATGGAGATGATACATACATGAGTCTGAATGAAATGACTGCAGTATATTTAACATAAACAGGTAAATCTACCAGGTCATGCCATCTCAATTTAACAAAGGACAGACACTTACTTTGCACAAACAGATCGTGCCATGATGCTGCGGACATCCTCTTCAGATAAGCCATCCAGACACCAGAAAGGAGACTAGAGAAAAGAATGGCAGGAATTTCATTCACTTTTGGAAAGAGCAGTGTATAACCAGCAACTGTCAAATCAGTCATCAATTAGCAAAAGCCTTGTTTTTACTATTGGTAAGGCACCCAAAACTGAGAACAACTGAAATAGGTATATCGTACATCACACTCGCGATACCTTTTCTTTGAAGTTTTCATCAGGATGAAAGGGTTTTCCTCTGAGAGAGAGCAAAGCCTTGATCTCCTGGAAGATTGAACACAGGGGGTAAGTACTGCATCACTGAGTTCATCACAAATACAAATCACAGTATGTACTAATGCTGCTTATGTACTGCATTAGAACAGATTAGACTGGATTAGATTGTCTGTTAATGACTCCTATTATCATCATTACTATTCCTAATATGCACCACTAACAATTCACATAAGAAGAGAAATATATGTGTCCAGGGGTGTAAAGATGAATTTTATCTATTCACATGTAGATATTTATTCAACATGAGGATGTGCAGTGTTGTGCACCCTGTTAGATTTACAGATGGAAAATATCTTATAGCCCGTGCAGACTGGTTTGTATATGTGTGTTTTTGTCACAGCAAAACATACAAGTAATCTGATGCAAAAGCAAGACCAAAATACACCCCAACCGCTACTGTTACACTAGCTTGCCACTTTCCATTTTAACTTAACGAGTCTAGCAGGCTAGCTAGCACAGCAGAAGGGAGGCTGGGAAGTTTGACAATTTCAACTGATTTTTAAGGGGAAAAATAAATAAAAATTCATTAGAGTTTCAAAAAGACATAGGCAGCACTAGAGGTGGTTATGAAGGGTTACCGGTAACCTGAAGTCAAGATTATCCTGAGCCAGATGTAGCAAATACTGTAAGCAAGACCGACTGCTAGGGGCCGCCATGTTTGGTGCGGATTCAAAGTACGTCCGGACAGAAACCGGGCGCTTCGAAAACAGATAGCCCGCCTGGTCTACTTACTACCAAATAATAACCCTAAATGGTAAAGGAATGATGCTTTCGTTCGAGTTTAGTATAGTCTAGTTACCTAACTTGAAATTTAATTATGCAATGTGTATTTCGCATATATGCACACTTTTGTAACCAGGATGCACACACGCTGCTGTCATTTTGAGAACTTTAATGTCTTGTATGTCCAATTTTACCAAACGCTGTTTCACTGTTATTAAACATCACATTGGCTTGGTTTTAACAAAACTACTAATTTGTCACGAGCGGAAGAACACCTTTTCATCATTAAACTGCTACTTCGAACTTAAAGTGGGCCAGACTACACATCCGCAGACGTTAAACGTCTCTGACATATCTCTTACCCCTCTTGGGTGTAATCTGCTTTACTTCAAAAGCACGTGTCATCTCCGCCCCCTGGGATTGGGTATGCACCATCCTCAACAGGCTATTGGCTGACACAGATGTCCGTCGGCGTGGTTTTGCCACAGAGCAGTAAGCATCTGTACTCTTGCTACTGTCAGCAGTGCTGCAGTTGCGCTGCAAGGTTACAATGATAATTAGAATAGGCTTTGCAGAGAGGCTAAAATGACATTTACCGTAGCTGAAGCGGCAACCGAGGCCTGTTCGTGACAATCCATGTAAGTTGGGTGAATGCTTGTTATTGTTTGTTACTCTAAATCTCTGAAAAGTTGGATAGACATACGCAGCTTAATGTTGACCATCATTCCATTATAAAGGTGAACTGATCTTGAACTTTATTTGCTAAACAATATTTCCTTATCTTTTATTATCCTGTCAGAGTCAATTAAATAACCCGTTTGAATCAGTAGTTATGTTGAATGTGTGTTGTCACTAACAATGATTCCACTTCCAGCATCAGAATCAAATTGGAGTCACCCAGTGGTTTAAAATGTACTGAAAGTGTACATTTATGCAGAGATAACGTATGTAGATGCATCTCTAGAAAACCAAACAATAGGGCAATAATAATGTAGTAAAAATACTGTAATGTTTAGCTTGAAACAGATATAGAGCCAGTTTGGGCCAATTTAGAATTTGACATAAGGAATATATCTATTTCCATGCGTCAGTCTACATATCTGTATCTAAAATTTTGACCAAGCAATAAATCAGTCAGGTTTATCATATGGTGAGTACCATATTGAATTCCTTTAGGTAGAATAAGTGAATAAAACTCTTTTTGATGCTACTGTAACAGACCCCAGGATGGGGACCAACAACCAAGAAACCATCACCATGGAAACAGAAAACAACATCCCACCTCCTGCTCAGCTCAGTGACGACAGCACGATGTGCGTAGTCTCTGTGAAAGGCCTGAAGGAGAACTGGCAGAAGTGGTCCGACGAGCACCGGGAGTACCAGAAGCACAACCCCTTCAGTCACGACACCAGGCCGGTTGCCAAGATCCCTCAACGAGGACAGGATGGGTACGGGAGGCCTCTGGAAGGCTCCATGACGGAGCAACGGGGCAAGGATGCTCGCACACACATCAGCCGTGAGGTTCAAGAGCTGTGTGACGTGATAAAGGACATCGGAGAGCCGAGGAGCGGAGATGGAGATGGAAATGATGACAGCGGGGAAGGGGTCACTGTAGAGTTTGGGAAACTGTTTGAGCACTATGTGACTATCTCTAATAAAGTGGTGGGGATTCTTCTGCGGGCCAGGAAACAGGGGCTGGTCCACTTTGAGGGGGAGATGCTGTGGCAGGGGCAGGATGACCGCGTTGTCATCACTCTGCTGCAGTGACCAGAAAGCTGGATTGTTTTTTATGCCTTGATTCATGTTACACCAGGGGCAGGTACAGACTTATGGCACAGCTTAGTCCCAAGTCAACAGATGGCACAGGGGTAGCACTGTTTGCGCTTTATTCACAGAGGGACACCTTTGATTGGAAAATTAAGCTTTTAATTTCCCTACACATGTGAAAAGCTAAGAGGCTGTAAATGAAACCTCCCATATCAGTCTGGCTCAGTGGCTTATATTTGTCTGTTTGGGACCAATGTCACTGAAAAAAGAAGACGCCATGATGTAGTAGTTCATTTGTTATTTGACTAAATTGAGGTGTGTGTCGCACATTGACATTGACATTTATTTGAAACTGCAGATATAAGAGTATCAAAGCAACTGGCAGTGTGAATTTCTCTTGTTCCTTAAGGAATGTATATAAGCACATTTTTGCATTTTGCTAAAAGCATATTTGGGGGTTTAAAGTTGACCGGCATGAGTGCAGATACATAACACAAGTTTCATTCAATAGCCAATGAAGCTAAAGCAAACCCTAGTCTAAGTAACAAAGGGGTTAATGAACAGAAGGCTCTATTGCTCCCCCGCCTCTCAAGACTTGCTGAACTTATTTCACTGTATCTCCTCCATCAGCTTTTTTAAGTGGACAGCTGAAGTGATGTCAGAGTGGTTAATGAGACTGAAATGACGCCAAAGAGAACATGAGGCTGCCTGTGACAAACAATATGGTGCTATAGGATGAATTTGATCCTTCTTGCCTGGTGGCCATGGAGCATGCATTTCCTACTACAAGTGTGCTTTGTAAGTTAGACAGCCTTGTTACATAAGTGTCCGCTAACCAGTGTAAGTATAGATCTACAAGAAGCCTCAAATGCTTCATTAGAGAGAGAAATATGTAGTAAAAAAAAAAACTATGCAGCGACTTTGGTAAATGCCATTAATATCTGCAGGTGCTAATTCAAGTGAAGGCCATGCAAAATAATGCACATCATTTTTTTGTAGATCAGATGAAGGTAATAACAGTTAATGAAGCACATGAATGAATCAGTTTGGACTTTTTGGGATAGTATCCACCATGTTTCTCTTATGCTTGGGAAGATTAAATAAAAAAATAAACGCCATTGTTTTGTTATTGTGTTAGCTGCTTTTTGAAAGTGGAAGTGCCACTGTGGACTGATGTAGTTAAACTAATGAGGGAGAGAAAGAGTGTAAACTGATAGCATTATTCGAACTTTCCACTCAGTACATTTGAAACCAATACTGGGCAGCAGCAATATATTTATTCTACATTACCTTTTTTAATAATCACACTCTTTCATACAGTACATATGATTTCCTTTCTTTACATCAATTTAATACATTGCACAAATGTTATTTTAATTGCATGCACCAACCAATCAGTCAATATTACGTTACTTAAATGACTGATAAACATTACGTTCTCCAGTGAGCATTCATTAATAAATATCTCCAGTGCATTCTAGTGCTTATTGAGGTCATTAAGCATACTTTACTTTCAGTGTTGGAGGATGACAGTGTCGCTTTCACTGAGAAGGAGCCTCATAAATAGTTGATGAAGATGTTACTCTGTGTGTTGACTTGTGTCCAGGAAGCCTTCAGAGGTAAAAACATAACTGATGGGAAATTTTGTAATATATGAGGTGGAATGCCTCCTATATGATCTATAATATGTCTTTTTTATTATAAAACTCACATATTTTTTCCCATACATAGCAACTGATCTGCAAAGCACTGAAGCAGTCCTGCATGTATGATACAGGGATTCTTGTCAGTGAAATTATACAGATGTTTTACTATAAAAGGAGGTGCCACCAACCTCACATTTTCATTACATGCAAACCACTTGGACAGAAAGCCTTTTACATCATCCATCTTTTTCCTTGTGATTAAAAGAACAGAACTGTATGCATCTTGGTCCATAAAGTATAATAGGTGCATTTATCTCACTTAGATTTAATGCGGCCTATTTCTACTGTAGAAACAAAATTGTCTCCTTCCCACCAAAAATCAAAGTGATTTTTATTATAAATTTCTCATCAGTTTAAAATACTGTCATAAGCTGCTAAACACACAGTTTCCTCTTGTGAGTATAGTTCACAATCCAACATGGCTTTGGAGGGAGATGGAGCCATGTTTTTCTTTTAAAGAAATCCAATCCACTCACTGGATCCCAACCAAATGATCAGTTGGTCTCTTCCTTAGAGTTGAGGAGTTGAATCAGCTGGTCTGCCTGCAAAAGTTTGACAAGACAAAGCTGGAATTAGACCTGCAATAGTGGGCTAATCATTAGCTTTGGACAGCCGGATTGAAAATTAATCAATCACTACAACGTTCCTAATTATGGTTTAGCTGAAATGTGATGTTAAGTTTTTTCACAGCACAGCCGGCATTTTGACATGAAATAGCAGGGGGAACACAGGTGTTACTAATAACATTAATGAAGGTTCAGTTCTATTTAGGTCCAACAGAGCCAGGGTCCTGCTATTGTTTCATGCTGGCTCACTGGAAAGACTCAGCTACACAAATGGAAATGGAACAGAACCTTCATTAATGTCATTAATAACACCTGTGTTAACCTGCTATTTCATGTCAAAATGACTGCTGTGAAAAAGGTCTACATAAAGCCGGATCCTACTGATTAGACCATTACCACAGGGTGCATGCTGTCTACTGATGACATTATGGCTTCAAATCTGACTCAAGACCGTTATCTCCTCTCACTAGTCCACCTTTCATTAGGTCTATCACATTAAGCTTTTTGTATTTAACTAATAATTAAAACACTGTTCATCACACTCTTCATATTTTGCAATTATATAGTTTGTACTCATGAAAGTGTGTGCCGAGAATTAGTATTGATTGAGTGGCTTGCAGCAAAACAAAGACACAGAGGTGCAAGAGTAGTCAAAATCAATAGGGTTTATCATTTGAGTATTATTCTGCCACATTTGTGTTATGTACCATCTTCTAGGCGTCCGATTACGCCAAGCATCTTTACAAAGCTTTATGCAAACTCTATTTGAATATTTTTATTTAGTACTTAACAGTGATTTGTTTGGGCGGGTGAAAATAATGCCGTTTTTTGTCCTTTTTACTATGTACCATGTAGCACAGTGTGCGGGTTTACAACAATGCCATTTGACCAAACACAAAGCGTACGATCACAAGTAACAGGAAACAACCCCAGAGTGCAGTTTCATGTACATGAGGAGAGAGATGTTGGCAACTGATAGGCAGCAGAAACTTATACTTGGAAAGCTTAGCAGCATTACAGACTGACCCAAGGACAAACGTGGAATCCAGATGAGGTGAAATGCCTCCAAAATACACGGACAGAGGAACAAATTTCCCAACTTGTTGAAAAGAATGAAAACCAGAGAAGGTAAACTATGACAAAGAGCGCCAACAAATCTGTCTTGCTTAGCTAAAGTTACAAAGACTGTAAAAGAATTTGTTTTGACCCCTGCTGCCAAAATTTCTAATCTCACATGATGACAGGTTACCAAAACTTTGTCCAATAAATGAGTTACTTGTGAGTCCATGTGACTGTTGTTCACAAACCCTTCACATGTAATTGAGCAGTGTAAACCTAAATTAAACAAATGTAACAAACATTTTTTTCACTATAGTTTAGTTTAGTGCAAAAATATGAACTGTAGGTATGATCATACCCTAAAAGACCGTAACAGCTAGGATTTAAGACTTTTCAATAAGGTTAAAAACACGTTTTTTCTGATGGTTACTTTATTATATGGCAATATTTAAGAGTTGACTTCTAAATTTGTTTACTTTTAACTTACTGGTCAGCTTGTTCAGTGAACCTCAGTTCACAAACTTGAGGTTAAGACACAATGTAATAATAGTCATCCATACTCATTTGCAAAGCACACACACACGACCATTTTTAATCCTGGAACAAATAATTAGCACACTATGGACAGAACACTTACTGTGATGAACCAATAGGAGTTGAGTCTGTAGAAGAGGCGAGACATGAAGCCCATTTGACTGGCGGGTGCCAGCACATGGAGATGTAGGTGGGTGACAGAACAGAATGGGGGCCAATGGAAACCAAACCTGCAGACAAAAAAGGGCTTCAGTCCACACAGATTCACTGGTTTGAGGTATAAAACAGTGAGGAGGAAACTTGCTCAGTTAAACCAATGGGGTCCCATCTCCCAGCTGAGGTCGTATCGACTCAATAACCGATGATTTGAGGATGAGAAGGTCTATTACATTATCCAAAAGAAACAGTGCTACTTTAACACTCTGTGAATACGACTCATAGTTTACAGTAAAGTAGAACAGATACTGTGGTAATATATACATGACAGGACAATGTGCATCGCTGCTTGGCACCACTGAGGACTGTAACTTTTTTTTTTTGTATTGTCTATAGGTCAATTGGTTCAATTTCCTACTGTATGCTTCTTTAAGTTTTTACAAGGTTTAAGTTAAGTAGTAACACACTAGTGCCATAAGCACTGTAGGTGTGCCAATACCCCACCTGACATCGCTGAGATCTGTAATGTTGTTTTTCTGCAGGATCTCCTTCCCTGTTTCAACCATCCGCTCCACTGGGCATGAAAACAAAAATACAAAAACATCATTTTTAAATGTACGTCATTCACCAATAGAGTGCTGAAGGTTGCCCTTTTCTCTACTATATACATAATAACTATTACCATACAGAAGTTGCTGTCTTAGCAGCCATTTACACAAGCATCAATAAGAAAGCATGTTGATCCAGCCCTACCCAAAGGCACATGTTCTTTGCTGAGGGATTTGCAGTTCCCAACATGTTTGGTTGGGACCACCAGGTAGTGGTGGGGAGCTCCAGGTTTGATGTCTCTGAAACATGAGACGTCCTCATCCTGTGATGAAAATAAAAACAAAACTTTAAAGTCAATTTTAGTTCAGTCCGGGCATGTAGATGCACTGACAACTGTAAATACAACACAGAGATGAAACGTTACACAGGTTTTGCCAGATCAGACTTCTCTTTAGCCCTTATCAACTTAAAACACTTATAAGACAACCTATAATACTGGTTCCCAAAGTGGGGTCCGGGGACCTCCAGGGGTCCTTGAGAGGGTTGGAGAGATTAGATGTAGCTTAATCCAAATGTTTTATCTCTCAGTAAAGGTCACCACCATTAAAATGACTAACATTACTTTGATTAAAGGCTTTACTCTCCCCGCTAATGTTACAGTAGTGCTATGCTAAAACATACAAACAAACAAAAATGTTCTCAGGTGGAAAAAAGAACAGGGAATTCCCTTTTCTTTTTTAGCAGTAAAATAAGAAAGGGCTAACCATAGGAATTAAATTGTAACTTGTAGCTGAATTCCATTTCTTAACACTGATGAAGCTATTTGAGTGGCGGCTGTCTGTAACAACAGGTTATGATGTTAGCTAGCCGGCTTAGCACTTATCTGTTATTTTTTATGACAATATCCTCACACAATGAAGAAGCTCCGTGCCCATTTCTTTGTTCACAATCTTGCAGAAAATGCACTTCTTCTCATATCCTTCATGTGGAACAGTGTTTGGTTTAGAAATATCATTTTGGCCAGGTTGTGTAGTAGCCTGCTCGACCCCTGCCATTGTTATGGGGTGTGAACTGTCAAAATTAAGACCAGCTCAGTCGATCACAGAACTCGTCGAGCTGGAAAACTATCAAAAGGTTGTAGTAAGGAATAATAATGGCCACCAGAGGACGACGTGGCTCCAGCATACTGTGCACATTTCATTCATTTTAGCAGGTGATCTTATAAGAGATGTATACCATGCTGAATGTGACGTATTTTAGGGACATCTTCCGTACACTCAGATGCAGCCCCTTTTGGACAATCCACATCTCAGTTGCGTCAAAGTTTAGTCGTCTGCTTTACCTATCTCCTCCTTTATGGGTGGCTTTGATTAGTAAAGGAATTTGATATTTTGATCACATACATATTTACATACAAGTAACATATGTACCTTCCGGAGCAGTACCACAGCATTTACATACACACACCTATGTTTTTTTTATCTGATGTGGATAGCCCAGCTTTTATTTGGATTTACCTATACTATGATTCCACTCATTTTAATCAATAGATTATTTAATTATTTTATAGTACATCCAACTTATTGTTTTATGCTGACTTGATATGATTTGTCTTTGTTGTTTTCCTACTCATGATTATTGTTTGTTTGTCGTCATCATCATCATCATCATCATCATCATTATTTATGATCTGTTACTGATGTAACAGATCTTAAGTAATGGCTGCTTGTTTTCCCTGTCAACCAAATCATTTTCCCCCTGTGACAATAAAGGATAGTTGGTTGATTGATTGATTGATTGATTGATTGATATGCACACATAGATGAGAAGATAGTTATTTCAGTCAGTCAATCAATCAATCAATCAAAATCAAAAGGAAATCGATTTGTTTGACAGAGAAAACAAGCGAGCAGTACTCAACATTTGTTACATCAGTAACAGATAAATAAAGACTGTGATAATTAGTCATGTGAACCATAAGTATTTATCACACCTATGAGTGCTCATGCAATTTTCCTGAGCGAAACTGAAGAAGCAATAGGCGAAACATGTTGTTTGTTTCTAATAAAGCGACAATAAAGTCATTTCAGTGTGCGGTGGTTAATTTTGGTCTTCACCTAAGATGTTCCTACAACTGAGCAGCACCTGATCACAAGTAACTGAAAGGCTGTGCCTGGGGAGTTCTGCTCACTGCTATGTATTCTCTATCTAATCTAATCTCACTTTCCAGAAAATGTAACTGTTGACCATTTCCTTGCACCATTTCCTGTTTCACTGTGATGTAAGGACATGGCTCACATGTAAAATCGTTGTCATTCAATCATCACTATCAAGCTTTCAAATCAGAAGAAGCTTGATGGTTGGTAAACTACAAAAATCAGGTTTTAATTAGGCTTATAAAACAAACACTTGAATATACCATTAAGAACAGTCAGGCCAATTATCAAAAAGTTACATAAGTTTAGAAGAGTTGCACATTTTTTGTTAGATGCCACCTCTATATCAACAAGCTCTTTGGAAAGACTGCAATACTTACTGAGAGCAACACATAAACTGATCCTGCAAAAGATCATGAACTTTGCCAAACATCATTGGAACAGCAGTTGGAATTGTGTGTTATGGCCAGATGAGACCAAAACTGAACTTTTTTGTGTTTGGAGAGAAAAGACAACTGCATATGAGGAAATGCATCTGATACACACTGTACATTTTGATGGTGAATCATTGATGTTTTGGGGCTGTGTTGCTGTTCCTGTCCAGGAACTCTTGTTAAGATTGATGGCCTACTGACTTCCTGTAAATACAAGACATTTTTCCCCAGAACTGACTGCCTCTGCCAGGAGGTTGAAGCTTTGCCATAGATGGACCTTTCAAGTAGACGATGACCCAAAAAATACAACAAAGTTAACCCAGATATGGCTCCAGGAACACAAAATCAATGTTTTGCAATGACCATCTCAGTCTCCAGACTTGAACCCTTTTTGAAAACCTGTGGTCTGAATTGAAGAGGGCAGATCACAAGCACAAACCTAAGAATATCAAGGATCTTGATTTTTTCTCAGTGGAGGAATGGTCCAAGATTCCTTCAGAAGTGTCTCCAACTTTGACATTACAGAAGAAGGCTCAGTGCTGTTATCCTCTCCGGGGAAGGCTTTAACAGGTATTAATAGAAGGGTGCCAATCATTCTGAAATGTATGTTTTGCAGGAAAAAAATGTACTGCTCAATAAAGCTTGAGTCAGTCATTCTTGAGTCAGACCAGTAGTATACAACTCCCCCATATGTTTGAGAGAGCTATTTTTGTTAATTTCCACGTAGGATCTCAATAGTTATGATGCTGACTGTATGCTGACTTGTTCTCTTGAGCAAGATATTAAAGTCAGATCTGATTAAAGGCTATCAGCCCTGGCTGTTGTTGCGCTGTGACCAAGTCCAGCTTTTCCTGCAAGTTTGTGGCACTGCAAGTGTGTTCAGATCTGTAGCTTCATTGTTCAAAGGGATTAACTCAAAAAGTCTATTGTTCACTTTTTCAGATGCCAGTAGTTGCAAGAAATGTGCCACACAATCTGTCATCTGAGAGACAGAATATTTTTGTTAATGAAATATTCCTATTTACTGCTACTGTTACTTTACTACATGTGAATATAAGGTGAGCTATATGCAGTGTTGGGAGTAACGCCGTTAGAATAAACGGCGTTACATAATAGCATTACTTTTTCAGTAACGGGGTAATCTAACTAATTACTGTTTTCATCGTTACAACGCTGTTACCGTTACTGACAGTTAAATGCGGTACATTACTATTGAAGCTAGCACACTCATTGAAGCTGTTGTCAACGTTTGCTGAATCTGAACGCACCCTTGGCTCTTTCAGGCAACCACGAGCTGCAAAGGTTTTTTGGGGAGTGAGGGGGCCGGGGAGAGATGATGATTGGCTAAGGTAGAGTCACATTTCATGGTAAGCCAACCAAAGTCAGAGTTCAGGTGGGAGGGTGTTTTTACACACAAACCAGAATGCGCAGAGCAGCGTGCACACACACAAACTACCGGACAATCAGAGATTACACGCAGCAATGGCAAGTGGCTTGTGAAACCTGCTCAGAAAAAAAATCAATTTTTTTTGACATATTACAACTTTTTTTTTTTTTATGTAACGCAAATAGTTACTTTCCCTGGTAACAAGTTACTTTTGTAATAGAGTAATTCAGTTACTAATTCAGTTACTTTTTGGGAGAAGTAACGAGTAACTATAACTAATTGCTTTTTTAAAGTAACGTGCCCAACACTGGCTATATGACAGCTACCTATGTGGATAATAAAATAGGAACATTACTTTTGCAATTGCTTTGTTTATTCTAAGGTATGCTTGTTTGTTACTTAAATAACTTAAGCTATATTCTTGTCACAGTATCAATGTTCCACTGATATTGTAAGCTAGTAAGTTGAACAACTTTGACATTTCATAGCCATAGCCTTTCCTGTTTTGTTTTTGGCAGACATGAAGAAACAATCATCTCTTTCAGTGCCAATGGCTGATGCTGTCATCCTAGTTAATTCATTATTTATGTTTCATTAAAAATATGAATGTGTCACTCAGATTTTCACCAGAAAAGACAACATTTTAATGAGACTTGTTTTTGTTGGTGATCACCAACAAAACAACCTTGGCAGTGCCAGCACTGCCTGGCAGAACATACAGAACTTTGAACCAAACACAGACAAACAAATAGCAACAAAACAAACAAATAAAAAGTATCTGAATTGCTTTCCTGGATTAATTTTCTTAAAAAGATATTTAAATATGCAGATAGTAAAAAGGGAAGGTGAAAAAACATTGAAAAACAACTGAACAATATTTTTCCTTTTTTTTAATTTTCTATCAACTTAGAGAAGGAGAAATTCAACCTCAGAATATCCCTCCATCTATGCAAATAGGCTGGCAGATGTGTCAGCATCAGAAACCAGGTGTGACAGCTGGGGGTCCCTTCTTTTCACACACTGTAGACATCACTGAGAATATCTTGTTAATAGTGCAAGTCGATACTTTTATTTCTGAACCTGAGTGGTTAGGTCTTCACCTGCTGTTGTAGCTTTCAAATACAGAGCGACCTACCTACATGTCATAAGACAAGACTTAAAAAAAATACAGTTAGAGTCCAGATTGGGAATTTTCCAAGGTTTCAACCCCAAATTACTTTCTTCTCCATTTTCTCTTAAATACTTTTATGACCCTTTATGTGCTTAGCATGTTTTCCGAACCTTGGGTCTGTGAAACTAAATAAAACACAGACACACATGCAACTCCACACCTGCACACAGATACATATAAACACACATACATAGTATAATTTCAAAAACTACATGGTTGTTGATCAGAAAATAAGAACATTATGCTTAATTCCTGAAAAATGTATCTTTTGTAGATGCAAGTTTCCACCCAGTAGTGTTAATGTGGACTTTGTATTATAATGCTTTCCACAGCCGAGGGGAGGAGATGGAGGGCTTAAAGCTTTGAGGCCAGTAATGCACCGTACTGGGCTTAGTGCAGGGCTACTGATGAATAGCAGGACGTTTAAAGCAGCATACAGGACCCTGAATCTCAGCACTTCTCTCTAGTTACTTCTCCTTGAGTAGAACCAGGTGAAAAACACACATCAAACCAGCATAACCAGAAATACACTGGTACAAGAGGGATCAACACAAGTCCAGCCTGAGAACTGCTAGAGCAGGCTAAACCGGGCCATGCACAGAGCTGATTGCTGTTCTTACAGAGCTGATAGCTGCTGTGAGGCTAAACCAGTCTAGGCCACATAAAAGCCCAGATGCCCTGAAGCTCTGCAACTCCAGACAAGACACTGGGCTTCACTCTGTTTTGTTTTGTTTCGTTTTGTTCCCATCGGTTCAGTTGTTGTTCCTCAACTCTGCACGGTCCAGACTTCGAGATCTTGAACAAGGAAGTCTTGATGTGTGGAGAGTGGTGCGTTGTGGAAGGTGGGACAGGAATAGCTGGAGCCGTGGTTCAGGTCAGCATCCAGCCACAGGCCAAAGCCCCCCCTACAGGCCAACAATAAAAAAACACACTTTACAGCCAAGTCCCTATAAAGTCTTCGGTGTCAGATAAGATTGTAATATCTCAAGGTTATAAAGTAATTATTTCATGGTGTTATGTTTTATTATTTTATGGCATAAATACATAGGGGTGGCATTATTTTTCTTCTCTTTCAGAGTACATTTCTGTGAGCATGCATGTACTGTACATTTTATTGTAGAGAGCAATAATCCCATAACTTACCCTCCTCCACCAATCTGCAGGGACTCCAAATGGCCTCTCACAAAGTAGGAGTTCTCTCCAGTCCACCTGTACGCCTGAGTAAACATCAAGAGCGAGACATTAAAAAAATGTACTAAGCTCACATATCTCAAATATATAGCTTTCAATTGTTAGGTTTTTCTTTTCAAAAACTATAATTGTATAATGACTGCTGACAATTGTGTACATTCTATCAATTTAATGCAGTAAAACCAGTGACAGTTTTTCAGTGTTAGCCTTTTTTTTTTTTCCGTTGGAGGTTTTCAATGAACTTCCTCCTTAGACTATTTGTTCTGTAACAGTCCATAAACTGAGAATGCAAATGAGAAAATGAATGTCAGCCTGGGTCCTTGGCTTGCAGTTAGATGGCATTTAGTATCCAGACAGAAGAAATATTGCTCCATTCCATTCTTACCTTGAAGTCTGGGCTGAAGCTGTACAGAAAGGTTTCTCCTGTGCCATAGCAGCAGTCACTGACTCTGAATGGATCAGAGGAAAAAGCTCCAAACACCTGAGAGACAAAGATACCCGGTCAGTCCTACACTCATAGTCATACACTCTTCATTGAGTTGTCAGTTTTTACAATGGAACAGCTTGGAGAAAGAGAAAGAGAATATTTTATGGAGTTTGCAAACCTTGTTGTGCATGTCTTTGATGACCAGCAGCACAGGGTTGTCAAACCCAGCCATGTTCCTGTACAGTGTCTTCAGGCTGGTCCCATGGACCGCAGTGCTGTAAACCAGCTGCCATGGATAGCCCTGGGTCCTCGCTGGCATGTGAGCGGCAAGCTGTTGGTAGCGGAGAAATTAATCAAAAACTCTTAAAATGATAGATATAACTGGGAAACATAACAATGCATTGGTTAATTTTTTTATATATATTCACTGGATTTTCTCAGAATGTATACCAGTCTTTTTAAAAGTTTTTGAATTCTCTATCTATTTATTTGTTGCCTTACAGGATCTCAGGGTGATGATACATGGGCAACTTTACTAGGCACTGGCCATATTATTAGCCATATTTTTTGGCTAAGCAAAATAATTATTGCAAAATTGCCCACCTAGACAGATTAAAAGGGTCTTTGCAGTGGTAACTCACACTCTCCAGGTGATGGTCATCCAGTAGCTGGCTGTGGTCGCAGAGAACGGGAAGAAGGTCCTCAGCTTCCTCCTGGTACACAGGCTCTTCTGCTTCAGAGTCCTCCGAGCTGCACAGACTCTGTCGACGCTTGGAGTCCTTCACTTTGATTATCTGCAAGAGGACATGACATACAACAGACCTGTTAGAAAGCATATAGTGATATACATTTCCATTTCCTCATTTGATTTGCTGATGTCCAGTTTTTAAGACCTATTACACTGGACTTTATTGTACATACAGTGCAGGATGTTGTGGTTTGCTGAGTCATTCAGTATAACCACAAATCTACACAATATTTTTTTTCCTTTATTTTTTTGAGTAAATGGCAGGATCCTTGTCTCTCATATGTGAATTCATAACTGGATAAATGAATGGATGACAAAACACACTTACATTTTTTTTTCAGCCCACAAGACATTTGATCATATATTATGTGACTTAAAGTGTCTGTTACACCATCCATACACCACCCCCCAATGTAATTACATACAACATAATGCTATTGTGTACAGACTGACAGATAGTGCTCCTACCTGAACATATGGCTCCACACAGTGACTGGCAAAATAAAGCACTCTGATATTGTCTGGCAGCAGCTTCATGGCTTCTGATTTCTCTCTCAAGCTCTTTGCTCTACAGTACCACATCTCTGCTAACCAAACGTGCCTGCATCCAGCCCTCTAATATTCTCCTCAAAACTACTTTCGCTTTCTACATTTGAAACGCAATTGGCCCCGGGGCAAAAGTGGAGTCTCATTGGTTGGATCTGTGGTAACTGAAGAGTTTCCTTTCTCTCTAAACAGGAAAACAAGGCACCGTGCTGTGGGCTGTCGGGGTGAGTTAGGGGAAGCATGCCCATATATAGAGAGGGCAGGATTTCCCACAACCTCTGGGACAAGTGCCAAGCACGTTGGAGCTCCAGTTAAGACAGAGGTACTTTATGATTTCATACCTCATTATCTACAGACAATCAATACACAGAAGCCTTTATGGACTTGACTGAAGGAAACCTGCAACTGGAGAGCCATATATGACTCTTGTTTCAGGTTAAATTCTATGTGTGTGTTTTGTGTGTGTGTGTGCGTGTGTGTGTGTGTGTTAATGCAGCCCTCACCTCCCAGTTGTTAGCATTGGGGTTGGCAGGGTTGCTGAGTAGCTTGTTGATCACAGCCACCTTGTCCTTCTCCACCACCAGGTAGCGGTTCTGATGTTTTTCCCGGATGAGGTAGCGGGGCTGGTGGTGTTTCTTGCTGCCTTTGGTGTAGATGTCTGGTGACCATTGGACAAAGAAGGTGTAAAGGTGGTCAACCCTGCAGAGGCAAAGGGACAAAGTGCATTATTAGCTTATTGTGCTGTAAATACATGCAGATATTGGTATGATGTCAGGTAAACAGAAAATGTTAATTTATGGGGCTGGCTGTGAAATGGAAGGAAAATTAAATAGATGAGACCAAACTACTGATCTACAGATTTTAAGTTATACTGTATGAAACAGAAAAAATGGTGTTGAACTTTTAATTCATGCTAGGTAAAGCAAGGTTCACAAATGAACATACAGCATAGTGAATAAAACTCTTATACTGAACATTTACTTCAGCTGCATTAGGGCTTCTGTTTCTGCTTTAAAAGGCTGCTGGCCCAACTTGTTTTTCCATGAGACTGGAAATAAACAGTTGAACAAATGCCAGTTTGAAACAATATGAAGCTCCTGTACAGTCAAGCCTGGACGTAAAGAGCGGGAAAGTGGAGAATGGCTCGAATTCTTCATCGCATGAATCACACTGGATTTCACAATTCAATCATATTTCCAAGTTTATCTTGGCAATCCCAGAATTGCAAAACCGTGCTCCCGAATTCCCATTTACCAGAAAATGAAAGAATAATTCAGCTCCTGTAAATCAGTAAATTCAGAGCTCAGGTATGGTCAAGCCACATCAATCCCCCCCTCTCTGTCTCTCACAGACACACACACACACACACACACACACACACACACACACACACACACACACACACACACACACACACCCTCCATTCTCCTACATACTGCAGACCTCTAATTGTAAATGAGTCAGCACTCCACATCCACCCTGCATAGAGCATCCTGAATGACTAAATAAGTCCATGCTTCCTACTTTTCTCTTTTCAAACATACCGATCATTCTCCTCTGAGTTTTCATTTCCGGTTTCTTTCCAAATGTCTTTCTACTCAATTGACTTGATTTGACCTCACTGAGAGTATCCTACACAAACTCAGACGACTGGATCCAAAATCTTGTGTCTTAATTAAAAGAGACACAAGAAATTCAAAATCAGAGCAACCCAACTCTACGCACCCATTTTATTGCTTTAAACTGCATGTTAGTGCAAACAAGGAATAAATACAAAAAATAAAAAATGAAAATTCTACAACAATTCCGTCCCTATATTCAGAATCCAGTCCCATAATCTTGTCAGTCGTCTCATTCATTCCTTTCACTTACTCTCCAACACTGTAGGCAACTCCCATGGCTGGTTGGAGATGGATGTAGAGGAGGCCCCGGTGATGAAATAGAAGGGGAGAGGAGGCAGAGTGTGGATGGTGTGGAGGCTCAGCCATGGCCGGCCTTTTATACCTGCGGCCCAATCTTTGAGTTAAGCCCCTCGGGTGGTAAACCCTCCCTTTCTCCGAGCGCAGCAGCTCTACATGTCCGGCACGTATGCGCACAGGGATTTCACAATGGTGCTAGAAAGCCAAAGCTGGTGACATATTAACTTGACCTGCTGGGTGTCTCTGTCCCTGCGGTAGACTGGAGTTCACAGAGTTACTGTGTCAAGGTAGAAGCTCGGTGCGAGGTGGCTTGCTAGAAAAGATAAGGGCCTATCTGTCTGTCTCTTTGACCGTCTTTCCTTTCGTCTCCCTGTCACTCCGTCTGTCAACCTGGCTGCTCTCTGTCTCACTTTCTTTGCTACAAAAAAAATCTCCATATTAACAAGTCATTTGTTCTCATCTTCAGTGTTTAAATCTTGCTTTTCCTTAAACAAAGTAAAAAGTGGGATGAGATAATCCCACTTGTTTCCAATGCTGATCAACTTTTTTCCAGAATTTTCTTGAATCAAGTGTCATTTTCTTGGCCCTAGTGGTCTGCTTTATTCTGCCTTGTTTCAACATATTAATACTTGTTCCCAGAAAAATCCTGACGAGTGAAACTGCATTCGAAACAAGTGTGATTATCTCATTCCACTGGCAGATTTTTTAGCTTGTCTGAAGAAAAACAAGGTTTTAAGACTAAATGACTTGTTAAGATGGACATTTTTGCAGTGTTCACATGAATCTCCCTATACATCCCATCTCTCTCTCTCTCTCTCTCTGTCTGTCTGTCTGTCTCGCCCCCATCAGAGGCCTCTATCTCAACAGTCTCAGCTCTATCAGGCTCAGTTTCAGGTTCAAGCCTAAATCTCATAATTTAATCAAAGCATCAACCCTGGATTTCAATGTTGACTGTTCATAAGTGATAAATTTTCAATACAAGCTATTCAGACTTTATCAATTTCCGGTTTTGCCTATTCAGCTATTATCTCTTTACGCTAATGTCCAAACAGAATCACATAGTTGTCTGTTTCTTCTATCTCTGGGCATTAGGATTAAGTCAGATTAACAAAAACTAACATCTCAAGGAGGCACAACATCTGAACACCCTGTGCTCCTGAGACACTAATCTTATTTGTGAGAGCTGCTGCTAAGAGTGTTGTTTCCAAATATCTTCACTTATGACAGCAGATGTTTACACCACATTTCACACACCTCCTCCTGCAATGCTATTACATCTATGGAAAAAAGTAATTGTACTAATGTGAGATATTTTGTTTATACTTTTAGTAGATAGCCATAGTACATTAGATGCTATGGGGTAAAAAATAAAAATCTAAACAAGTCATTTAGTTTCATATTCAGTGTTACAATTGTATTGTTCTTAAATGAAGTGAGAAAATCTCTCAGTAGGATCAGATAATCCTACTTGTTTCCAATGCAGTTTCACTTGTTTCAGGAATTTTTCAGGGAACAAGTATAAATATGTGGATACAAGGCAGAATAAGGCAGATCAGCCCACTAGGATCAAGAAAATGACACTTGATCCAAGAAAATTCTGGAAACATGCTGATTAGCATTGGGTACAAGTGTGATTATCTCATCCCACTGATGGATTTATTCACTTGTTTTAAGAAAAACACAACTGAACACTGAATATGAAACTAAATGGCTTGTTGAGATGGATACAGTGTCCTGGTGCAGTGCCAAGCAACACTGATTGGCCAATTTACAAAATTATTACTAATGATTATGGTCCCAGCCCTGGAACACAGGTTTGTTCATGTTCGGATACGGGGTTGGGAGATTACCATAGGGAGACTTTAAGGTCAATAGGAGGCCATGAGGTTCTTACACAAGAGATACAGGATGGAGGAGATCAATCTGAGACAGTGTCCGCTCTGACACACAGACAGGATCGATAGACGAATACACAGGCACACAGATATACAGAGGTGCACACTTACTGTAAATAGAAACACATACAGATGTGAAAACACACATGCAGACACACACATGTACACGCAGCCCACAAATGCATATGTGTCAGAACTACATGTGCATGCTTGCTCGCTCACACACACATGCATGCAGGCACGCACACACACACTCTGATTAATGACTGACACATGATTAATTTTTGGCGAATATCTAACATACAGAACTGGCATATCTTGGCAATTGCATAGTGTTGGCAGAGGTATGTGGTCTATTGAGTGCCTTCTAGTTTAGTCATTGTAACAAAATAATTCAACAATCAATATCAATATAAACTAAATAATAGTTTATAGTTTATAATAGTATTTTAAGGTTTACACTAAGTGTTTTTGCATGTTTTATCGCATTTCCTACACAGCACACATACTGATTCTTACTACTGATAATATTTCAAAGCATACCATACTTATTTAAATCTCTGAATATGTACTTTATTTCCACATTTCTTTAAATTCAAACAATCGGTGTATAAGCATCCTTTAAAACTCTCTGCTACCCCAGAGAGGAATGGTGCATTCATGTACTATCAATAAATCAGAAAGAAAATATTTCCCTACTTGGTAGTCCGCCATCTTGTTTGAAGCAAGAAGAAGCCAAATCCACATCATTCATCATTCATGCAGCGCTGTTCGGCAGCTGACTTTGAAGTCCCTGCTGTTTGAGCTTCCCACCTGCATGTGAACACAACCAAAGACATTAGACTTTTTAATTCAGTGCAGGCATTACACTGAATTACCATGCAATGATAAAGTAACTTTGAGAAAAATACATCCAGATGGGATGTTCACTTTGATGGATTATCCAGCTCAGGCAAATTTCAAGTCTCTTCATGTTGATTTCCATACAATACAGAAATGAATGGAAACAAATGGCTTGCTGGAGGGTAAGAAAGCGCATTCAAACATCTAAAACTATAGGCTAAAACATGCAAAAACACTGATACACTGGTGCTCCTTTAATGCATATAAACTGTATACTTACTTTGTGAACACCAGGTATTCTGATTTTAGATGACAAGTTCAAGTTCAGATAAGCAAAGAAAACAAAATACAATGAACTAATCTTTAATCTTTTGGGTTTTTCTCTCTTTCAGAATGACAGCCACATTGACAGATATGGGACATTCTTTCAACTGTGACTGCAGAGGACCATGTCCAGGAAAAGTTAAGAGGACTCTGCTCTCTGGATATAAATATACACAGGCCATCAGTCTTTGATACAGTTTGTATCATTTCCCAGAAGCTCTAAGCCAATACCCACGTACTTTTGTACTCCATATAAACAAAGACACACAGACACACTTAAAATGTCTCAGTAGACAGTCGTTTTCTTGGCAGTTAGTTGTTGCTTCGCTTGTTATTTCACCTCTCCTCCAATTCTTGTAAATCCTCTCTGCCCCAGCATGCCTCCAACCAAACATGGAAAAACCTGTATTGGCCAGCATGCCCACTTTTCTGCAGACAGGCACCTTGTAGCACAGAGACATGGACAGACTCAGAGGCATGAACACGTAAACAGTAAAAGCATGCACA
>OMKZ01014807.1:10674-30871 GCA_900302535.1 Neoniphon sammara | reverse complement strand
TGGGGGTTTTGGGGGGGTGGGGGTGATGCGTGACGGTGTTGCCATGAGGAGGAGCAGAGCAGTTGGGCGGCCTGGGTTAACCTGCTGTGGTCTGGGATGGAGCTGCTCTGTATGTTTTAGATTCCTTTCAGCTCTTATGAAGGAAATAAAACAAATCGATACACCTTAAGCCATCAGCAGCGAGTGAACTTTACCTTACAACTGCTGCACAAAGGCCCTGAATATTTTTGTTTGGATCATTTGCTTGGCAATGGATCCCTTGAAAATGGCTCTAAAGTGACGCGGCTAGATTTGTTATTGATTGCCTGCAACATCCCTGTACGATCAAGTGAATTATGGGGAGAGCCTCTTGGTGGTGTGAGGCAGACATACAGCGACAGAGAGTCAAGGTCACGTTTCCATTGCTCAGCGTGTTTCTTCCACCTGAGTGTGCTTGTCCTTGCACAAAGGGTGACCGAACTCCTGTGATAGTGATTCATACTCTTTTGCAGGCAGTGTATGTTAATGTAGCAGAAATGCTGTATGCTAGCTCAAGTACATTTCAGGTATTATATAAGATGGAGTGTAGGCAGTGGATAAACAATCTCTACGGAGTCATCCATTCAAAATTCCTCACTGGAAGGAACTGCTTTGATCACTGAACCCTCTGTTCCTCTACCAAATGATTTCAAAATTGAGGCTCCGCTGCACCCTTCTTCACCTTGCTCCATCTGCAGCCTGCATACTAATTCTGCTAACGTCTCCTGTTTCTAGCCACTGCCGACTGCCTTCTCCTCTGTGCTCCATGACCCCTGTCAATGTAGGAACAGGAATTACAATACCAAAACTCCTGTTTAGCAATAAACAACTCAAAATGTTCAGAGATTACCTTGATAATAGTGGAGAGGTAGATTAGTGTTGCTTTTTTCATTTTTATACCATACCTGATACACTCAGATTAAAATATTAAGTATCTTTATTAGTATTTTTCTTGGCATCTGCCTATGTTTATATTCAAGTAAAAACTGAATCATTTGTCTATTTTTCAGACTATCTATTTTAAATCTCTTGGGAGTATTTAAGAACATATTTTTGGCTTATGAAATGCAGCAATGTTTTTCTTGCAGCCAGAGTTGAGTACATGTCGCGTTTATGCTAAGCAGAGACACAAACAAGATTAGGTAGAATTATAGTCAATTTTAATAGCCGTGGGTCGGGGAGTGAGCCTGAGCAGATGGATGATGGTCCTATCAGTCCCATAACCGCTTTCAGAATCACAGCAGCTCTCACCAAGACACAGCCTCTGCATCTCAGTTTGATTGCAACTTTGGTGCCTATGAGCCGCATACAATTAGATTTTCCAGACATAATCAGATACAAATCTTAACACAGAGAAAAATAGGCACTGGCAGACAGCCAGCCAAACATAAACCCACAAAAAAGGCAAACAAAACTCCCAAAAACATTCATGCATAAACAGAAATGTGAAGCTGCAACATTTTGTTTCTGCAAAGCTAAAAGTCAGTAACCCAGGGCTATCGTATGTGAGTTTGGGGAAGAGGCAGGATATGTTGCATATTAGCAAAGACAAGATGATAACTGTTCATTTCAGACAACAATCAATGACTGTTTGTCCCATGCATTACAGCTGATTGTACCTCACCCAAACAGAACTTAAGTTGTTAAGACAATGCACTGAATCCAGGAGTGGATGTCGGGACTGCTGATTAGCTCTGCAAGTACTAGTCCTCCTCCTTATAAGGGAACATTTTATGACATTAGGGACTGTGCACCAGGCACTGTTGACTTTGTTAGCTCTACATTTTAAACACCAGAGAGACTAAATGAGCTTGCCCTTTCCCATGAATTTAATTGGATTGATGTGGCCAAATTTTCATTGTGTGTCTCACAGAGCACACGCTATCCACTAATTAAAATCCAAATGATCTTCCCTTATCAGGCCACGCAGCTGTACCAGACTTTGTCGCCCAGAAATGTATCATGTGGAAGCAGTACCAGATGCTGTATTCAGAGAACTCCTATAGCTCAAAGCCCTCCACTCTTCCTCTCTTTCTTATTGTCACAACCAGGAGAATGTGTCGATCCGCTGGTGTCTGGGCTCTATGCGTCTTCCTTCCTGGCCTCCTCCAGATATAACTTCCTCTACTCTGCCAATTTTGCCAAACTGTATGGTAAGTTATCAGTTTGTGATGCGGCTCACAAGTTAGCTACCACTTTGGGTTCCCTCAACATAAAAAGAACAATTTCCACATTTGTGTAAAAATCCATAATCTGAAAGTAGTTTTCAGTAAATAATATCTTAAATGTTGTATATGGCCAATCTGCTATCAAAGATACTCTCTTATTCAAACACATTTTTTAAAAATTAACATTACAAAACATTAACAAAGTTAGAACAAACAAAGTTGCTTAAATATTAGCCACATACAATACACAACATGAAACATCAGGAGCATACACAATCCTCTGTTCCCTCAACATAACAAGAATAATGTCCATAATTTCTATATCCTCAAGTATATTGCCAACTTTGCAGAAAAAGAATCACTGAGGTAGTCTTCTTGTCAGGTTTAGACTGTGGGCATGTGATTTGTAAACATGCAGCTGCCTCCACACTTAAGAAACTTGATTCAATTTATCATTCAGCACTTTGCTCTATTACCGGGGACTCATATAACACACACCACTGCAAATTACAGCAGAAAGTCGGCTGGCACTCACGATTTGAAAGACGAGATAGGTATTGGTTCCTGTTTATCTATAATGTGATGTTAGGACATCTGCCATCATATCTGGGGTCCATGCTAGACTGGGTCTCCTTATCGTCAAGAAACAAGATCAAACGACTGGATTTGTTGCCTATTTAAAACAACCTTTAATTTTTAGCATTGTTGTCACTAATGCTCAAATACTGTTTTAACTTTTTTGTTTGGCATGTTTGTCTGTCTGTCATGTATGTTTAACCATGTCCTTATATAAACTCTGTATATAAACATTATATAAACATTACTGGAAGTCAGGAGAAATCCTCAGTGATTTTCAAGTACACAAATAAAATCTGATAAAAAAAAAAAGCATGATCTAATGGTATATGGTCAGCAAATCTGAAATTGTGTTTGAAAATGGTATATGAAAGAAAATATTGAGAGAGCATAAGGCCCTGTGAATGTAGATACGCTCCCACTTCCTTGGTGCCTAGGCTATATTCTGGTTGTTAACCTTTAAAATGTGAACTGCCTCCAGATTTTTGAGATCCATTCATGTCTCATAAGACTTTCAGTGGGGAATCTGTGAAAATGGCAAATGTTAGTTTGATTCCTGACATTTACAACAACAGGACATAGCTGGGCTTTACTTGCTATGCAGAGTTCCCCATCCTAACTATGACATAAATTCAAAATGGCTGATGTGGGAATAAGGCCAGTGGAGGGAAATCATGAGATGGACTCTATTCTACTAAGATCTATTGTTCTTGCTGTGGTCATGATTTCATCCATGCTGAAGTATAATCATAACTGGGGACTTCTGAGTATAATATGTGTTATCCCTCGCTGCCCTCATTTTCTTACCTTCAGGAAGCAGCGGCTGGTCTCCTTCCCCCAGGGACAGACAGCCATGGCTGCAGGTAGACCTGGGCAGGAAGTACCGGCTGGTGGCCATCGCCACCCAGGGGACCTTCAACTCCTACGACTGGGTCAGCAAGTACACCCTGCTCTATGGAGATCGACCTGACTCCTGGACCCCCTATATCATGAAAGGAGGCAACTCGGTGGGTGCCACTGATATAGACTTTTCCAGATATGGGTGACACAAGGGTAAAGACAGGAATGGGGCAGGATTAGCTATTATAATTCATATCTAATCTTTTATGGGCTGTTCTGCAATCAATGAGTATTCTATTACATTCATTGTTTCTTAAGACTGGCACTGGCACTGACAGAGACGGCATTGCATATTAGCACTCAGGCCTGACAAAGCTAATCTCTTCATCGGTTCATCTCCAGTGGCTTAATAAGGCGTAACACCACTGCAGCGACTCAATAACTCTCTCCTCTTTCTCTCTCTTTCCTGTGTGTGCAGACACTGCCCGGGAACTGGAACTACTATCAGGTGAAGAGGAATGTCTTCCATTACGCCTTCACTGCTAAACACATTCGTCTGCTGCCTCTGGCGTGGAACACCGAGAATGGAGGGAAGATCGGTGTGCGGCTGGAGCTGTTTGGCTGCTCCTATGGTAAAAATGAGCGATCTCACAGCCATAGAGGGATTTACTGTCTCTGATTCATATCCAGTGACATTGTACAATACCAATGCCCTGTCATATCCGATAATTTGCCACTAAGTCCACTACAGATGTGCCGCTTAATGTTTTCCTAGGTAATACTAGGAAAATATTACTAGGCTAACATTCACTAATATTAACAAGACAATAAAACATTGCCACTAAATTTACTAATTCACTGGAAAAAAAATCCATCTTAGCAAATCATGTAGTTTCATATTAAGTGTTAAAATCTTGTTTTTCATGAAATAAATGAAAAAATCTGCCAGTGTGATGAGACAATCCCGCTTTTTCCAATGCTAATTAATTAGTTTCCAGCATTCTTTTGAAATCAAGTGTAATTTTCTTGATACTATAGTGGGCTGATCTACCTTATTCTGCCTTGTTTCAACATATTTATACTTGTTCCCAGAAAAGTTCCTCAATCATGGGAAACATTGGGAAGCACTGGAAACAAGTGGGATTATTTTATCACACAGAGATTTTTCACTTTTTCACCGAACAAAATTTTGAGACTGAATATGAGAATTAATGACTTGTCAAGATAGAGATTTTTGGTGTTTATGAAATACCAAATGTGCGATATAGTGCTGCTAAGCAACTAGTCTCAATGTCATCATTCAGACCCAGTTACATCATACAATTGCAATCTACAATACAATCATATGATAAATCAACATAATGACAATCCATATATTACTATTAAGGGCTAAATGTGTCAGATAATACTTATTTAGTGCTTCATAGCTGCTAAATAAGACTCAAAATCAACTCATATGCACCTTGTATAACACAGCATGAGCTATCTTGTAAATAAAACCCCCAAATCTTCGAGTTATTTGAAAATTCTAATTAAATTTTGACTTTCCTGAATTGTCTTTTCCCTGTGTTTCAGACTCCTATGTCCTTCAGTACAATGGGGATGACTCAGTGGTCTACATGTTCCCAGGGAAGAGGTCCCGTACATTACAGGACCACATTGCCATAAACTTTAAGACCCTGGAGCAGGATGGTCTGCTGTTACACAGTGAGGGGATCCAGGGAGACCTCTTCACCCTGGAATTGAAGAAAGGGCGTCTTTATCTCCACATTAGCCTCGGTACAGCCAGATCCATTTATTGGAAAAGTAAAGTAGAAATGTGATTTTTGGAACAGACCCTGTTGTAATTGTTAAAGGAAATGCTGAATTAACTTCTTGGCAATGATTCTTCTCAAGACACGCCTGCTTTATTCAATACTCAAAGATATTAAGCAATGGTATCTGGGAGGAAATCTTAGCATTGCCTGTTAGAATGATGGCTGGAGCCAACAATGGGGGGATTTCAGCATCTAATCTCATTTCATCAGGGCCTGGATGTAATTACAGCATTTATTTTTCCTTTTTATATCATCCTGTCTTTGTCCCTTTTTGTCTCAGGAAGCAGCACAGTGCACAAAGTAAATGGTCGGACCACATTGACCGCTGGTAGTATTCTTGATGACCAGCACTGGCACTATGTTACCATCAAGCGCTTCGGTCGACAGGTGAACTTCACAGTGGACAGTCAGACAGTGACAGCCATCTGCAATGGAGAGTTCACCTATCTGGACTTGGACAACCAGGTACACGGAGTCCTGTAGTAACAATGCAGTATGTGAAGAGATAGCTGAGGGATAAGAAAGGGATAATATTCATTGAGGTATATGCATTTTCCATTCACAAATTTCACATTTTCTGCTGGTAGTGACACAGTATCAGGACAGGACAGCTAATGTAGCATATTCTCCCAGGCTGTAGTCCACTCTGCATCTTACTGTTTTTTTTTTGTTTGTTTGTTTTTTTAGCTAATAGTTGTGTGACGTAAGTCAGCTGTGCAGAACTTTGTTAATTATCCATCCTTCTTTATTCAAACAGATTGATAAACACAAGGAAATATGAAATTGAAAATGAAGTTGACTGATTGCCTGATGTTGCGTGATTGTTGATGGCTCAACACCGGTCTCTTAGTTATACGTAGGTGGTGTAATAGAGAGCAATATACCTCACCTCCCCACCACACCAAACTTCCGGGGCTGCCTGGAGAACGTCTTCATCAACGGGATCAACATCATTGACATGGCCCAGAGAGAAGAACCAGAGATCCGCATCCCGCGAAGGGTAGAGTCCTTAATTAACCTTGATTGCTTCATTAATCACAGTACTCCAATCATAATATCATTATTTCAAGGTAATATGCATTTGATTCATAAGATGATCATCATCACTAATCACTATTAGCTTTAATTGCCTTATTTTATCATTTTCATGCTCAGAATCCCAATATTATCTAAAGCTTCCTGCTGAATTGAGCAGTTATTTTTCTTTTTTTGTCTTTTTTCCCCTCAGAAAAAGATGCATTTCGCCTGCCGTGACATTCTGCTCAAACCCATGACGTTTGCCGGGCCCAACAACTTCCTGCAGGTTCCAGGCTTCTTCAGGAAGCCTCGTATGTTTGTCAAGTTTAAGTTCCGCTCCTGGGACTACACAGGGCTGCTGATGTTCACGCGTTTTGCTGATGACCTGGGTGCTCTGGAGCTGGGCCTGAGCGAAGGACAGGTCAACGTGACTATATTCCAGCCTGGCAAGAAGAAACTGCAGTTTGCTGCAGGTGGGCCAACACAACTCTCTGTCTTTGCCAGATATTAGAGAAAATGCTGATTTTGTTGAGTATTCTTCATATAATTTCTATATTAACCATAGTGTCACTGTATCATAGACTGTTCTCTTTTCCCTAGGATACAGACTGAATGATGGCTACTGGCATACAGTGGATCTGGCAGCCCGAGACAACCTGCTGACCCTCACCATTGACGAGGAGGAGGGCTCCCCGCTGAAGATCACCAATCCCTTCACTATTCGTACAGGGGACCGCTACTTTTTTGGAGGTGAGGTGATGACTAAAACAACTGCTGACAACTCCCAGTGTTAATCATTTAAGTTCTTGTCAAGGTTCAGACCCGGGTGTTTCTGCTTTCAGGGTGTCCCAAGACCAACAACACAATAAGGAAGTGTGAGACCAAGCTGAACCACTTCCATGGCTGCATGCAGCAGATCTACATAGATAATGAACAGCTTGATATTGACATTATACTGCAGCGTCAGTGGGGGCGCTACGCTGAGCTGTTGTTAGGCACCTGCGGCATCACTGACAGGTAGGCAACAGGGATTTGGCTTATGTGCAAAAAGATCATATCCTGGAGAGAGCAAGGCAGTAGTTCTTGCAGTGGCAAATAGATCAATTTGATCAATAGCAGAAAAAATGACATAGACAGATACTTACTGCACTGCAAACAAGCCATTTCATCAACTTAGGGCTCTTAAAATCCTGTTTTTGCTTAAAGGAGGGAGAAAAGTCAACAATGAGGCCTGGGTGTTCCTTGAATCAAGAATTATTTCTTGATAGTGAGCAGTTTTCTTTACTCTGCTGTGTCTAAGATATTGAAGTGAAATTACCTCACCCTTCTCTTGTTTTGTGAAAAGTTATATTTTAAAACTGAAATGAGACTACATGACATTGTAACATGGACATTTTCATGTAGTATGGAGATTGATGACTGGTTAGTGACAATCCTTTTTTCTCAGGGCTATATATATTTCTTTATCTCTATCATGATCATATCCATATATCATATGGTGTTATCAGAAGAATGTGATCTCATGCAAGATGCACGTGAAGCATTTGGCATTGACAAATGCTGCATTGCACTTTAAATTATGTGGGCTTTTATAGTGAGACATCACATGTTTGGCATTGACAACATTCATCACATCATAGTAATTCTCACCTCATAAATCCTGTCTGAGGGCTGGGAAAAAGAAACAAAGATCATAGAGAAAAGAGACGGGATAAAAGACAGGAATGTAGACAGGTTTAACTTGGTAGGTACAAATTGTGCATGCTCTCAATTTTGTGACCTTGAAATACTTAAAAATAGTTTTTTTATATTGTTTGCAGATGTACCCCAAATCCATGTGAACACGAAGGCAGATGTATCCAGTCCTGGGATGACTTTATTTGCATTTGTGAGAACACAGGCTATAAGGGGGAAGTGTGTCACATGTGTAAGTGCTGGCTGGTAATCTTTTGTTTCCCTACAGTTAATTACAGCTATCCATCCTATATTTCTTACTGATAATAACAAATGGATCAATTCTTCCCCTGAACAGCGGTGTATAAAGAGTCATGTGAGGCTTACAGACTCCATGGCAAATATTGGTCAGGAAACTACACCATCGATCCTGATCTCAGTGGACCCCTGAAACCATTTGAAGTGTACTGCAAAATGAAATGTAAGTAATCACTGTCACCAGGCCAGTCTACAAATACAGTATCATCAGGAATGTGTGAAATGTTTTTTAAAGCCTAGGATGGATATGAATGGTATTGCTGTGGAGTCGCTGGATCCTCTGTGCGGTCTTGATGAACAGTTGGACAGCAAGCATTAGTTATCACATTCCTGTTGTGTTATCAGGAATGTGTACTGAAATTTCATGGGAAATCAAAAGGGTGCATGAAACAAGATAGGCCCATCTGTTTCTGTGCGTTAGTGGGTGTGAGATGTAATAAACACTAGAAAGGAAAAGGGTGCAGCGAGTGAGCGAATCTCTCACCGCTCAGATACATGAACCTTGTATTGGCCATGCAAATACCTCAGGGTCCAGGATTTAAGCTACCAGATGTGTCGACTCATATCATACATTAAAATGCCTTCAATCAATAATTACCTCAGTTTTTACCTCCGCAGTGCTGAAATGTCCAGCAGGGGGTTATGTAATTTCCCAGCTGTCAGTCCATCTGTCCATCTGTCCGTTTATCCGTCTGACCGCAGGATAATTTCAAAAGTACTGGACAGATTTACACATAACTTGGTAGGAAGGTTGTGGTTGTTCATGGGCCAGTAAAGAAGCGATTAACTTTTTGGGCCAAGCAACCTCAAGGCAGTTTTGCAGTGTGGGGGCTAAGCACAAACAGGGCGTAGTTTCCAAATGCATCGATGTAACATCATGAAACCCAGCAGGGAGGCTGGTCATGAGTCAAGGCGGCATTGACCATATCTCAATGCCGATTGGTCAAAAGGGACATGCTGTGTGATAGCAACAATGCCTAAAGTGAGCTGGGCTTAGCGCAAACAGGGCCATAGTTTCTGAACCACATAACATTGTGAAACCTGGCGGGGAGGTTGGCCATGGGTCAAGTTGGCACTGAGCACCACTCTACACTGACTGGTCAAAAGCAGTGTGTCCTATGACAAAAACATTGCCTAAAAGGGGTGTGGCTTAGCATGAGCAGAGCTGCAACTTCCAGCTGTAACCTTGACAGAGGTCTGTGTTCTACTGAATACTTAAACTCTTTTAACTTTCTTATTACCTTTGTCTTCCTCTTTCTCCATAAGATTGTTTTGTTCGAGAATTAATCATATCCACTGTTATATGATCTATATATGTTGTATCTTCGTACACAGCATATAAGGCTTGGACAGTGATTATGCATGACCGTGTGACTAGTACCAAAGTGACTGGGAGTACAATAGACCGGCCATTCATAGGAGATGTCAACTACTGGAATGCTTCTTGGGATGATGTCACCGCTCTGGCCAACACCTCCATGTACTGTGAGCAGTGGATCGACTACTCCTGCTACAAGTCCCGCCTCCTCAACACACCCAGTAAGTGCAGGTGGCCAGTGTGCTGAAGGATAGGGTGGAAGACAGGAACTCTCCTGACACACTAACATTTGGTCATTTTTCACTTGCTTTTAGATGGGAGACCTTTTGGTTTCTGGATTGGACGCAACAATGAGAGTCACTATTACTGGGGTGGAACGTTTAGGGAGGTCCAAAAATGTGGATGCTCTATCAACCAAACCTGCACTGACCCCAAGTTTCAGTGCAACTGTGATGCTGACTATAGACAATGGTAAGAGAGGGACAGTGTATTAGCTTTTGTGTATGGTATTTATACAAAGGTTTTTATGCCCCCAATGTGGCTTTTCAGGTACTCAGACAAGGGCTACTTGGACTTCAGAGACCACCTGCCTGTCAGGAGGGTGGTGGTAGGCGACACCAACAGGACTGGCTCAGAAGCACACTTCACTGTCGGGCCCCTCCGTTGCCATGGCGACAGTAAGCCTAAATGTTATGGATTGTACCAATATGTACCCTCACACAATGATGTTCAATGATGGTGAATGACTTGATGTTTGCCTGATGATGGCAACGATGTTTAGTATTTAATCAATACTCCAATGCCTCCCACAGGAAACATCTGGAATACCATAGCCTTCACCAAGCCCACCTACATCACCTTCCCCACCTTCAGGCCTGGCTCTAGTGCTGACATCTCCTTCCACTTCAAAACCTATCGTGGCAACTGTGTCTTCCTGGAGAACTCGGATGACCAACTTCGTAACTTCATACGAATAGAACTCAACAGTGAGTTCAAAGATTTCACTCTGCAATAGAGCTATTCCCCAAATGTAGACACAAATGAAAAGGTTAGTAATTCATAAAATCTTTTCTAACTCTTAGTTCTTCTTTCATTTTCATCCTTTCTTTTCCCAGCCACCCATAATCTTGCGTTTGTATTCATGGTCGGCGATGGCATCCTTAATGTGACACTAAAGTCTCCCGTGCCACTCAACGATAATGAATGGCACTTTGTCCAGGCTGAGATCAATGTGAAGCTGGCCCGGATTAAAGTTGATTACCAACCTTGGGCTGTCAAACGTTTCCCAGGTCAGACCTTCGTCACCATGGAGTTTACTCACCCTCTCCTTGTAGGTAGGTTGGCTGAGTAATGAGCAGGATTTGAGTTAAATATAAGTTTGTCCTTTACAAACTTAAACTGAAGAACTACTGATAATTGTATCTTGTGCACCCAGGCGCAGCCAACCGCACCCTGAGGCCTTTCTTGGGCTGCATGCGAGGGTTACGATTGAATGGTGTTCCTATGGATCTAGAGAGCAAAGTAAATGAAGAACAAGGTATACGGAGGAACTGTACCGGTCAGTGTCTCAATGCTTCCATACCATGTCGAAACAGCGGTCAGTGCATCGAAGGCTATGCTTCCTACACGTGTGACTGTAACAACACGGCTTTTGATGGTTTCTACTGCCACAGAGGTGAGTTTACAGATGTTTTACTTTGTTTCTCCAGAAATAAAACTTCATTGTTGACATCATCTGCAATATGAATAAAAATACTGATTTAACAGCTTAAAAAAAGGTGAAGAAGTAAATACTAACAGAAGTCTGATTCCACAATGCTCTTTTCCAAGACATTGGAGCCTACTTCGAGATTGGCTCATGGCTGAGGTACAACATACGAAAGAAGCCCATTTCAGATGAAGCGGCATGGGCCAACTGGATCGATCCACACTATGACAACTTCAGTCTCGGCTACAACGACACAGCCGATGACATCGAGTTCAGCTTCAGCACCCTTCACACCCCAGCCGTGTTGCTCTACATCAGCTCCTTCGTCCAGGACTACATGGCTGTCATTCTCAAGAATGACGGTAGGAAAACTCAGTAACAAATCATCTCTGAGCATAGGAATGTGGGGACTTTTGGATTAATTTGCGGGGCAGCGGATTAGTCACTTTCATTAAACTGAGTCACACAGTACCTCTGCAAAACCAATTGATGAAACACAGTGATTCATTATAACATGCCATTGATTTCTTTCCCATTTGATTTCTTTCTCTCACAGGCAGCCTTGATCTTAGGTATAAGCTCGGGCTGATAACCCATAAATACCAGCTGACTCACAGAAACCTGGCAGATGGATACCCCCACTACGTCAACATAACCAGACACAACAGGACCATCAAGACACAGGTGCCTGCTCACAACACTGTCACCACGTAAACTCGGATCTGTAGTTTATTACATTTTCACAGTCAAATAAAGCATTAAGCCTGGAGGTCCATGTTAAGACAGTTGTGCAGTCGTTTTGTCTTCATCTCGACAGCTCAAGGGCTTTCTAAAATCAGAGCTTTTTTTGTTATTTTTAAATGACCTGGAAACTGATTCAAGCCTTTATTGCGTCATGTTTTGACTACTGTCACCACATTGTTATTAGGATTAAACCCCCAGTCACAACAGCATTCAACTAATACAGAGTCCAGCACATTCTGCTTTGTTTTTATTTTCTCTATGCTGTGTTTTCTCACAACATATTACTCCCATCTCAGCGACACTGTGCTATTTACTATTGTTATTATAGTTACTACTTTGCTGTATCTCTGTACTTTTAACCTCTCTCTGTAGCTGAAGTACAGTCTGAGATCCTCGGGCAGTACCTCTTGATTTTTCCACCATCTAGATTGAAGACAAAAGGTCATTTCTCCGTCAGGGGTCCTAGTCTCTGCATTAGCCGGAAATCAGGCTTGGACAACTCAATGTCCCCTCTTAAAGTGAACTCATAAAAAGGCAATTTTGTAGGCTTTATTTCTCTTGAAGTTTTATTCTCATTTAATTCTTGATTTAATTAATTTGCATATCTGCCGTTAAGCGTTTTTTTTTATTTTATTCATTTTCTTCTTTTGCTCACATTTTTATCTATCATTTAAGCGCTTTGTAACTGTTCTGTTTACAAGTACTCAATAAATAATAAAAATAAAAAAATGAAATAAAATGATAAAAACAAGGTATTGCAATATTATTATATAGTTTTTAATGCATCTATTCATTTACTCTTTGTGGACCTATGATAGTGCTCTAAAGATGAAATGTATGTTATTACCCCTCGCCTACAGGTGGATTATATGGAGCCCATAGTGGAAAAGATAACCTTAGTGGAGGATGCCAGGTTTGACTCTCCCAAATCCATGTTCCTGGGCAGAGTGATGGGTAAATGTTTCATTTACCAGCATGTAATATATTTATCCTGATTCTTTTCTACAGACAGTATTGAATGTTTACATTGTTTTGATTTTTCATTACTTCTGTCTGATGCCTCAGAGGTCGGTGACATTGACTATGAGATCCAGAGACACAATGCTCCCGGCTTTATTGGATGCATATCTGGAGTGAGGTACAATGTCTACGCCCCTCTGAAAGCTCTCTTCAGGCCAAATGAAACAGACCCTCCGGTGACCACGCAAGGCTACGTCTCAGAGTCCAATTGTGGTGCCTTCCCTCCTGTCCTGGGTTATGTACCGTGGGAGGTGGATCCCTGGTTTACTGGTATAGGTGAGTTTCTGTCACCCATAATGCACCAATACACAGAGAGGATATGATTACAAGTTCATCCACTTATGTCTGTACTTCTCTGCTTCCAGAATATTTCTATATCCACGATGACCTGGGCTTATTTTGGATAACTGGTAAGTGTTTTTCCATATTCTAATACTGTCTGGTCAAATGCTCCCTTGAACACACTTAGATGAGACAAAGTATCTCTGCTTTCTCTCCAAATTGTTCAATCTGTTGTGTGGCAAGTAATGAATAGTTTAACACTTTTAAAAATCTAGTTGAGACATGTCACACATACTTCAATACCCTTTGTAAAAGCCATTTTTTTCTCTCGTAATATTTAACCCATGTGTGATGCACAAAATGGGTCAAAAGTGAACCAAGCAAGTGATTTTGTTTTATATCTTTACATGATATGTGTTTTATCACTAAATATTTAATGAATTCCTCAACTAAGTTGCTTTTTAACTGTTATGTTTCCCAGTTATGTTTCCAAAACTTAAATGGCAGTCACTGTTGGGGAAACTGCACTCAAAACAAAACTCGAAACAAAAAACTGCACTCAAAACACAAATGGGTCCCTTGGGTCTACAAGGCGATTGGGAATAATAACAATTCACACAAACACCCACTAATTCTATCAAAATGATGGATAAACAAAAGACATGGACCTGAAAGCAAAAGTTGGGAGTCACTAGGAGGTGGGATTGTAGTTTTGGAAGAGGAAAGAAAAAAAAACTATACACTATATACATACACTACTATACACTCACAAAACAAACCCAAACACAAAAACCAGGAGAGCTAACTGATGGTGTTAACCCTCTGGTGTCACACATACACTGAGCCAGAGACACAAGCCTCCTTTTATAGAGTTGCCAGGCTGATTAACTCCAGCTGCGTGAAACGAGTGCAGGTGCACTCAGTAGCTGCACCTCAAGAATGGGTGGAGCTTACACGCTACCTCTAACCATAACAAGGCATCACAAACATTTTTTTTTGTATTATTTTATTTTACTTTTGCAGAAAAAAACATTTTTGTATCACTACCCAATAAATGGAAAGGATGGGTCAAAAATGACCCTTATGTTAACTCAATGTAATTTAATAGGAGGAACTGTGACACATATAAGTTTTACTGTACTTTTCACCTCAGAATATACAGCACATCATGTGCATATACAGTACATCATTCTGTAAATGTCTAAAAGGTTAGAAAGATGTGAGAATAGAATAATTATATGTTTAAAATTATTGTTGAGATAATCTGACCTGTTGTGTCTTAGCTAGCTAGCTGCTGACCTATATGGTACTTTAGCTGATAGAGAGAGCGAGAGCGAGAGAGAGAGAGAGAGAGAGAGAGAGAGAGAGAGAGAGTTAGTTGACCTGTTGCTTTCTACCAGGTAAATGTAAGGTAAAAAATCTAACCAAAATGGATTAAAGTTGTTTGAAAATGTGATCGTGGGTCCACTCAGATTTAGGTACGACATGGTTATAGATTATGCTACTTGCAGACAAGTACAAGATGAGGATGCTATTTAGAGCACAGAATCAGCGCTTGAAGTCTCTGGGCCGTATTTTCGTGCTGACACAGGGCACCAAGTGCAGTGTTGCACCAGCCAGCTGCTATTTTCCTGGGGTGGACTGAGATTACTTCCTCGACTGCATGAGTTTGGTATCTCGGTGACTTGCCATGCGCCACAGTGGGAGGAGAGGTGCAGTAGAGGATGTGGGATCTCAATCTGGTGGCACACTGCAATCTTGGTGCAAAGAATGAGTGTGCCCCCTGAAAAGTAATTCAGCTCGAAAAAGAAATCATTTGCTCTTGGCAGTATATTTAAGCTACTGCATCATAGTTTAAACTTTTTATGTCCCAGCCAGTAGTAAGTTTGCTCTGAGGACTGTTAGCGTGTCATGACGGGGAAACCCCTGTGTTTGAAGGGGATGAAATTAGTGAATATGATTGGCCATGACTATCACAGCCTCCACCTATAATGTATGATAATGTATTCTTTCTGATCCCATCCTGTACCCAAGGCTACAACAATACTAAAAGTGTGTCGCTTCACAGAGCGCACTTGACTGCACTCTGCACCGTTGCGCTCATGAAAATAGGGCCCTCTGAAGATGATGATCCTGACTATGCCCCACAGGGTCCAAATGTAGTGAGTGAGTCTGACGGATCAGCTTCACATGGTGACTATCATTGGTATCATATCACTATCATTGTTTGGAAAGTCAGCAGTTGGTGCTCTTAGTGCAACCGACTCGGGTCACAAGGATCTCAAGGATGTGCAAGGATCACAGCAACCAACACACCGTGGTTATTTTATATGATTGTCCATGATCAGACAACAACAAAGGAATACAAGTGGATGTTGACACTGTTAAGTTTACAGTGTTTTTACAGTTTTTTTTTCACTATTATTCACTAAAGTCTTAATGGTAATGAAAACTGCTATCCAGATCAATCACACCATAATCAGTTATGTTATGTGATATAGCAATATGTATATTATGAAGGGAAAGTCACAGATGAATACATTTCAGGTATAAATAACTACATTTTAGACAAATATGATTGTATTTTGTCTCTTTTTAGGAGAAAATCGTACATACATACATTTCATCCTAGCGGGTCATTTTTGACCCATGTCTGCAAATTTAGCTTAGATGTGGAAAAATGTTTTTTTTTCTCTACATAGCAAGACAGAAAAATTAACATAAAGACTTATAATAATAAAAATCAATTCATTATCTCTTAGAATTCTGGGTGATGACATAAATTTGCTTCAAAGATATTATAATGAAACATTCAGCTATGTATCAAATCGTATTGAAAATTAATGTGGGTCATCTTTTACCCATGTTCTCCAGTAACGTGTTTTGAATAGCTTGTGCATCAGAGGGTTAAACAACAGCCCTGTCAGTATTTAGCACCATACGGTTGACATTTTCAGTATTACTTGGAAGAAATTATCTTCACACGATAGCAGGAATTTGATGGCATAGCCACATGGATCTTGCTCCAAACATAGACATATTTCTGTAATGAGGTTATACCAAAAATGTATTCTTCCTTAGACATGCTAGAAGTAATATAGCCAGTTTTCTGTTAAATGGTTCAGTATTGGTTCAGTATCAGGTAATGTAAAACTCATTTGAAGTATGTGTAACATCAGGCATTTATTGAATAGTAGAAACATTATAACAACTATATAGATTACGGTCTCTTTAGATAAAAACATTACTTGTTTTATGTCATTACTGCAAATAAATAATAGGTTTTTGTTAGTAATTTATTAGTAAGCATGCATTCACTATTATTGTTTTACACATACAAATATGCAGATATATACACTACAGAGGATTTTCATCAGTGTGGGTATTTATTAATTCATATTCTGTTTTTCTGATCATGGAGAAAAAATAATAAACGGTCCAAGATGAAATAGATGTAATCAGTGGAGTTGGGAGTGATTGTGCAGCGTGTGCAAGCTCTGATGAAAAGGGTGATAATGAGTTTGATGAGGAGTTTGATGAGAGGGCAGAGGAATTTGATTGTGAAGCCTCTGATGATCACTTCATCCAAAGCCACACAACAGTAACAAAAACAGCCAAATAATCAGTTTAGCTAAAACTAGTTATAACACAATTGCTCATTTTTAAATTTTCAATAACAAAAAGTACTTCTTGGTACATAATTTAGCTTATAGTTAATGATCCAGTTTAAGATGATAGCCCGTATTATAACATGTTCCACTACTTGGTTGCAGACTGAAAGGGTTTTATTGTCCCATACAATGAAATCAGGGGAAGGACTATGGCTCAGCCCCAGTCCGCTTATCACACATAATAATTTGAATGTTACTGATTGAACATTTATGAAACTTTGGGAGAATAATCTGTGTTCTGGCATTTTCAAAATGACGCTGATTGGTTCGAGTGGGCACTACATCTGCTTAATTGTACACCACACACAATATCGCAGACTTCACTGATTGAATATTCACAAAAAGTAAGAAAATTATGCATCTTATAGCTTAAAATCAACATTTGTTTACTTGTTAGTGATTGGGCCAAGAGATGTCTGCATGCTTTTGACTTGTTGAGGCATCAAATAGAATTTAGATGCTTTGATATAGTTCTTTCTTATAGTGTTTTTGCTAAAAAAAATCTGTAAAACAATTATAAATATTACAATTTTAAAATTAAAATATATATTTTTCAAGGAAACTGACATTTAGGCTCCCTGAAGCCTTTTGTTTAGTCTGCTCAATTTTCCTCGAAAGGAAAAATAGGTCCGGGCTCTTAGGGGTTAATTCAATTCATTTTTAAATCTCTGCCTCTTGCCCTTCATTTCTCTTGCTTTTCACTTGCTCTTTCCCTCCCTGCTGACACAAATCAGCAGTTTGAAATTCTCTTTCCTATTTTCCTAAAATCCTCTAATCCCAAATTAGAGCAGGGTTGTCAGATTCCAACGTGGGCTTTTGAGTGTTTATTCAAGCCTCTAACTGAAAGCCCTAAAGTATTAAATGTTGGACAGAAACAAGTAGGCTTCACACTCACAGAAATAAGGGAGCACACATTTTTAATGCATTGTTAGCACATGGGAAATTATTTCTGATTTCATCCAGTTTAAGACAGATTGTTCATCTTTGCGTCTAGCTAAACCTATTTGTGAAAAACATATGAACTAATGTCAGAAATGATCTGCCTCTTGCATATCTATTGACCTATGCATTTACATTTACATACATTTCAGGCAATTAGCTGATACTCTTACTGAGAGAGGCTTACACTGAGTGCATCAGTGCAGTTTCTGTATCAACAAAATTACAAACAACAAAAGATCAGGAGCGCGAGGTGAACATTTTAGTCCCCTGACAATATTGCAATCACAGTAGAATGATCATGTAATAACAAAATACAAGGAAATGAAACAGAATACGGGCTAAGGAGAAAGAAAAAAGAGGCTATGCAGAGAGGAGATAACACTCAGTGCGGAGAGGGTGACCTGTGGTAATTTTGGAAGAGATTGGTTTCACAAATAAGCATTCAGATAAATGCTGTTATGTGACACTGAAGCTGATATATAAGGCGCACCTTTCATTTTGCTCCCTACGTCTGGATTTCTGTTGAGTTCTTCATCCATTTAAATCCCTATGGCAACGCTGTACCTCATTACAAGACGACATGTGGAGTGGTGAGACAAGGGGGACGGTCTGCAGCACAGTATTACAGATGCAGGAATAAAAGTAGAGCACTTCCCCCCTGTTGAATATGAGAGGCTGGAGTCCCAGGATTAAGAAACAGCTCAGAGACTCTCTGCTCCATCCCTGTCTGAGTCCCTCACCGGATCAGCTATATTTAGTCTGCATGGGCCCTCTCTTACAATTCATCACTGATGGATGCTTTAGCTTAATAGATCATTCAGATGCAGAGGTATTATGCTAATGCAGAACATCAGCATGTCATTAGAGATTAGTGGGCTATCCAGGCATCCAGACAATGACCTCCCCTGGTTATCAGACATCATCCCTGATTGATGTACTGCTCATGATAATATTGTGCTGACTGAGAAATTACACCTCTTGTCTCAAATAATATAAAAGGTGCAGTTCTGCCGGCAGTGAACAAATTCTGCCACAATGATTAACTGAGGGAAATATTGCATCGTGCCCACTGCATGTGACAATACCACTTAAGTTAACATATTATTCTATGGTATTTTCATAGAAATAAATGGTGTTTTGCTACTTTTTATTGCTGGATGATGCATTACAATAGTGATTCAACCTATAGATGGTTCATAAGTGCATTTGTTGTTGTGTTTACATGCTATTGGTGTCTGGTACTGTCTGAAACTCCGTCAACAGAGGTCAAGTCAACTATAATTATATAGCACATTACATACTTACATACTTATATAGCACATACCGTACATACAAAGTCGATATGCTTTACATTAAAAATACATGAATACATATGCTTAAAAATGTACGTCACTATAGTGAAATATTAACAGTATCACACAAACATCTTAAATAAAATAAGATAAATGTAAAACTCTTCATTTCATCCTAAAAGCATGTCCTCCACTTCTCACAAACACACACACAAATATACACACACTAACCTATCACTCAAGAAAACAGATTTTAAAGTTTTAGGACCACTTATTAAAGAAAACACAGCGTCAGAAGGTTGTTCCTGTGAATAGGACTGCAGTTGCAAAATGCACCTTTAATATTTTGAGGTCAGTTCTATATATATATTCTATATGGGAAGCCAGGAAATCCAGGGAAAAAGATGTCGTACTGCTGAACATGCTTTTTGATTGACAATTGATTTCTGAGAACTGCAGTGTAAAATAGCCCCGCAATGAGCATTTAGCACCATAGATGCTGCCATTTCCCTAAGAACACCTCTTTTCCCAGGGTGTTGCAGATAAAGCTTGCAAGTTAACCCTAAATGAGCTCATTTTATTCCTCAGTCATTGTCGTCCTGGCGGTGTTGCTGCTGTTCGGAGGCTTGTACAGCATCTACATCTACGTGTACCAACAGAAGGGCAGCTACCACACCAACGAACCCAAGAACCTGGAGTCCCCAAGCAGCTCCAGGCCACTGACTGAGACCCTGAGGAGAGAAAAGAAGAACCTCCCAGAAATTGAAGAGGAGTTCAGGAGCGAATAGCCTC